>MUZC01000142.1:134584-177528 GCA_002072015.1 Radix auricularia
TATATATATATATATATATATATACTTCATCTTCATATAACTATGAAACTGTTTCAACTGCTATAAAGCAATTTAAATTGTTAATATTTTTCTACCTTAATAATTTTGATGCGCGGGTTTTCACATTTGTATGCTTATTTATGAATCGATTTTGCAACGTCTTTCAGGATCAAAAAGTGTCAATAATGCCATCCTGGCTTTCATCCAGAGTTTCTGCCCTGATGCAAAGCTTGTTGAACAGGTTGGATCAGATCTCACATTCAATATGCCCAAAGACCCAGAGAAAATGACTGTACCATTCTACCAGTTTTTCAATCAGCTTGACCTCCATCAAGAGCAATTAAACATTTCTAGTTATGGATTGTCTGACACTACACTGGAAGAGGTTTGTTATGTTAAACCTTTCAATGAAAAATGATATCTATATATATACGGATAAAGATGCATTTATTGTCTGTTTGTCTGTTCCCTTATAACTCAAGATTCAGACAACCAAATAACGTGCAATTTGGTACATGTACACAAAATTACATGGGGAAGGTTCTTAAACAGGTTTTGTTCCATAAATTCACACTTATAGGGGCTGGGGCTCAAAAACTTTTTTTTCCTTAAATGAGCTATATAAAAATTGAAAATCACTATTTCTTCTTCCCGAGTAGGTAGAAACATGAAATGTAGGGAGGGGGGGGGGGGGGGTTGTTAAGTACACTTCCATGATGGTAGCAGGTGAAAAAAATATTTAAAATATCCCTTACTGGGGGCTGGGGGCCCAAATGTATTTTTTTCCTTATATGAACTATATAAAAACTGAAAATCATTAATTCTCCTATTTCTCGTGTAGGTAGGAAGCATAAAACTTTGGGAGGTTGTTAAGTACACTCTCCAATGATAATTTGTAAAAAAGAATTTTAAAATTCTCACTCAGGGGGGCCGGGGGCCCAAATGTACTTTTTTCCTTATATGAGCTATATTAACCTTGAAAATCACTAAGTCTCCAACTTTCCTGGTAGGTAAACGCATGAAACATTGGGGAGTTGTTGAGTGTACTCTCACAACAGTAAATGCAAAAAAGAAATTTTAATTTTGTGAAAAAGCTGACGGAACATGTCATTCACAGTACTCACAGGGTGAGAATACCTATCATACCCTCGGACAACACCATACAATTCAAGAGAATACAGTTCCCTTTGAAACTGTGCTCTGCCATGACAATCAAGTCACAGGGCCAAGTCTTGGAATTGGTTGTATAGAGTTGCAGAAACCATGCTTTTCTCATGGGGAGTTGTATGTGGCCTGCTCCAGAGTGGGCAAAGAGAAAAATCTTTTGTACACACTCCAAATGGAACTGCCCAAAATGTTGTCTATCACATTGCTTTAAGATAAATGTACCCTTTTATTGCATGCTTCTATAGAAAACCTTATTTAAAACCCAGGAAAGCCCGGTACTAGAATCTAGTTTAAAGGATTAATAAACTGAAGTTTTATTTACGTTCATTGCAAAACTGCCAGTTGCAATAGTTCAGTAGATTATGAATTTTAATATTTTTCTTTTTTAAATGAAATCTAATAATACCAATCCATTACAAATGACCCTTAATATTTAATGGTTAATTTGACTATAAAGAAACAAAATATAATTTTTTAAATGTGCATGCATTGCACTATTTCCAAGTTTTTCCAAATCTGAAATAGTAGCTAAAATTTTGCCAGGTCTTCCTTAAACTTACTGGTGAGGCTGATGATGCAGCTGATTCAGATATCATTGACCCAGTTGAAACATCCAGGCACAGGGCTGCACCCTTGGAATTTGATGATCTGGAAGGTGCTCAGACAGGAAAAGGTAAGACTAGAATTTTCGTTTAAGACAAAAATAAAATTATTTCAACTTTTTTGTGTGTGTGTAATCTGTTATTCATAAAAAAATATAAATTATATTATTATACAGCTCCAAAATTTCCTTGAAACATTCATAAGTTTATTAATTGTATGATTATTTTCAGGCTATTCCACTCATGGAGTGGATACCAGCCAGAGACGAAAAGGGTCTTCCCTTCTGTTTGCCCAAATTGGTGCCCTTATAGCAAAACGATTCAACCACTACAGGAGAAACTGGCGCATATTGATCTCAGCTCTCATCCTCCCCATGATATTTTTCTTGTGTGCCATAGGCTTTTCCTCTATTCTCCCCAATGAATCAGAACCCACTGAGCTGGTCCTTGATTCATCTATCTATGGACCAAATATGTATTCATTTTACCAGTAAGTTTTACATATATACAAAACATGTCATTTTGCTCTTGCCCTAGAGATGAAAAGGTAGTAATGAATATCAATATTAACATCCAACCTGATTTAAATAAGATTGTTTTTAAGCTTTAAAATAAAGACTAACATTTAAACTATTTTAGTAAAAAGAATTTTAAATTATCAGCACATCAATAACAATTAAGGGAAATTTTGGGAAGGAAGATTTTGTTTAGTTTTTAAAATAAAATCATGTCCCAAAACCTCTAACTATTATATACTAACATATATGCTAATGGTTAATGCTGCACAGAAATTTAGATACATTCTTTTCATTAAAATATCTGTAAAATTGAAGAACCCTGTATTTAAATGTTGGCTTAAATTTTTATTTTTTGTGTTGTCATATACTGGTTTTCATAATATCCATTTACAACTTGGCATTTACATTGATATGCTTAATTTTTTAGATATTGTTCAAAAATTTTATATATTAGGTATATTTAATGATTTTATTATATTTTCTCAAAAGGGATTCTGTGAAAAACATGATGTCCAATAAGTTTGTGGATAGACTAACAAACAGTGATGTGGGTTATGGCACTGCATGCATGAATGATTCGGGACAGCAATACTTTAAGTATGTTTCTGCGGTGTGTTGGTTAAATTATTTAAACCTAAACTGTTCCCTACAGTTTCATTTTAACATTACTCCTTGCATAACTATACCACTTTTTTATAACCA
The DNA here is from genome assembly GCA_002072015.1 of Radix auricularia. NCBI lineage: Eukaryota > Metazoa > Mollusca > Gastropoda > Lymnaeidae > Radix > Radix auricularia. Next base: position 137,574 of record MUZC01000142.1, read on the forward strand.
AATGTAAATACAATTTATAGGTAAAGGAATAAAGTAACCTCATAGACAGATGTGTAAGTTTTATGAGCATATTACATGAACTTAATTGATTTATATAAATAACTTGTTAGCTTTAAAATGTGCAAATCAAATTTTATTATATTTAATACAGTAAATTACTTGGTTAAATGATGTGAAAAAAATTTATGTAATTATTTTTCAATTATAAACTTAGGGAACATGTATGTGCTCCAAGCACTCCTTGGTACAACTACAGCAAACCAATGTTCATGGTTGGATGTAAGAATGCACGTCAAACTTTCACTGAGCTTCCAATGCCTTATTCAGTAATAGAAAAGAATGTTCAGCCTAATGACTTTATTCAAGATCTGAATTCTTGGAATGTGTTGTCATATTTGCTGAGGACATTTGATGAATACAAAGAAAAAAGGTTTCAATTATTTTTTCTTAATTAATAACTGATAGCAATTTCTAACCTTAAATTTGTTAACATCTTGAACTTTAATTTACATAATATGGAAATAAATTTATAGATAATTTGTCTCTAAAGTTTTTTTTTTTTTCATTTATCGAATATGTATTTTATAAATCTTATTCTATAAGTACAAATATAATTATCAATTTTACTTTTCTTTTGTCTGGGAGCAAGTGTATGATTGCTATTGGTAAGTTTAAATTTTTACTTTAATGAAAACAATTTTTGCTTTAGTCTGTTGTAAGATTTTCATTCAACTTTTTTTTCAGATATGGGGGCTGGTCTTTTGAACCATCCATTGATGGAGATGCTCAAAAAGTGAATCCATATGTTTGGTTCAACAGTAAAGGGTATCATGCCATGCCATCATTTTACAACTCTCTCACCAATACAATTCTACGAGCTCAGCTACCACCTGAAGAAAATCCTGATGAATATGGTTTGTATTAATTACCAAACTCCATCTTTTCAATTCACTTTATTTAAAGTTTTATCAGTTTTTCTAACTATTATTTATCTTGTTATCTTTTACAGATACTCCTTTTACACAGAAGATTATTGCATCATATTTCTAACATTTCAGTATTAATCTTACCAATTAATATCTAATTGTAAACATTTTTCTGCTAAGCAACTTTGTCTTAAAAAACTATGTGTTTTAAATAAATGTTGACTACAAAAACCGTATAGAGACCTCAACTTTTGTAATATATATAAATACTATGTATGATATATAAATAAGTATATTTTATATGTTTTAGGTATTACAACTGTGAACCATCCAATAAAACTAGGACGAGCTCCACTTACAATAAAGAATTTGTAAGTTATTCAACATATATAGTAGATATAACTAATGTATTAACAAATTTTATCCTAATTGATATGTCTTGATTTTGCAAGAAATTACTTCAGTAATTTATAATTAAGTTATGCTATTTAAATGTTGATTATTTATTTTTATCAGTTAATTTTTAGTTTTTTATGAATTTAGAAGTCAAAAAAGCTTGATGACTGACTTCATAAATATTTTTAATATGTCTTAATAATTTTACTTTATTCAAAAAAATATTTGTGTTTGACCCACAGACAAGGGGATGCTGCTGATGCTGGTCTATCACTTGCTATTGTTGTGGCATTCAGCTTCATTCCATGTGGAATCATTCTATACATCATCAATGAGAGGGTGATGAAAGAAAGACAGCTCCAGAACATTAGTGGCATTGGAGTCTTTACCTACTGGTTTGTGGCCTACATCTGGGACTTGGTGAGTTTAATATTATCAGGCTTTTATGAAGATTCAACACTGATTTCTTCTAGTCAAACAGTTACTGTATCTTACATATTACAGATGGTTATTGTCTCCTACACTTATCTCGGGTTTAAGCCTAGTCTTCACAATTATATACACCAAATTTAAATATGTTTTGATTTTTATTGATTTGCATAAAAAATAAATTTGGTTCTTTAATTTTTCAGAAAATCTTTATTTCTATCCCTCACAAAAAGTTACCTAAATATTGACACAAAAAAAAACATTTTCATTTTGCTAAAATTGAATAAGTCAGTAATAGATATAAATCTTCTTTTTTCAAATAATTAAATATTTTTAAGTAATTAAATTAAATACTTTCTTATTTCTCTGATATTTTTCAACTTCATCCTTCTTCAGTTGATGTATTCTATCACACTTGGAATAGCAATTGCAATTTTGGCTATATTCAAAACGGATTCTTACTACCTCAGAGATAATCTTGGTGGCTTTGCTGCAATTACAATACTATATGGGTGAGTTTGTCATGTTCTGTGTTTGAATTTATGAATTATATGAATTTGAAGATATCTAATTAATTTCTTGTGAAAAAAAATACCTTTAGCCAACATTTGTAGATAATTAATAATCCAAGATATATTTATCAATTTTCTTTAATTTGTTTCAGATGGGCCATAATACCTTGCTTGTATTGTCTGAGTCACTTGTTTAGCAAAGGAAGCACAGCCTACTTAGTATCATTCTGTCTCAACCTCTTCATTGCTCTCTGCACAGTTATTTCCCTCTTAGTACTGCAGCTCTTCAGAGATTCAACAGTAAGTTATATACAGGGAGTCATCAGGTTACAATGGTCCCGACTTATGCTGTTTTGTTGTTACGAATGCACCTTCATAAAGATATAAAAAAATAATACTACATGTCATTCCGTCTTTTTTAATCCTTTTTTTTTAAAACATTTTTTTCCTTTTAGTAAGGAAATGTTTTCTCTTTTCAAATACTTTTGTTAATTTCATTAACTGTTACATTTTTTATGGCACTGTACATACAGTATAATTTTTTTTTTTAAATATTTGGGGACAGTGCTTACGCCATTTTCATTGTTTACACCGACTCATTCTCTTTCTCTCTCTCTCTCGCTCTCATTTTATCTTTATTTTTTTTAAACATTTTTTTAATGTAGTAAGGGATTGTTGTTTTTTTTAAATACTTTTTTTTAATGTCATCAACTGTTACATTTTTAATAGCACTATATGTACAGTAATTTACAGTGTGTATATATATATATATATGTTTCGACTTACACTGAAATTTGGGTTACGACGCTTCTTAAGAACGGATCACCGTCGTAACATCAGGACCCCTGAATTTTAAACTTTTAGCAAAATGTCATATTATTCTTAATTATTTACTATTAAAAAAACAGTTATTTTACATGATAAGCTAGTAAGTATTTTGAAAAAAGACAATATCTTTTTAATACATCATTAATTTTTACATATTATTTATTTCCCTTCTAGGGTGTCTTGGAGGCATACAAAGTGTGCAAGTATCTTTATTTAATATTCCCACAATATTCTCTGGGTCAAGGACTCATGGACATGGCAACAAATACTGTAATTTACAAGCTGTTTCGCAGGTATAATATATAAATTTTTTTGTTTTGTTTCATGGATAAGATTAGGACACAATAATCTTCTGTATAGATGGAGAATATGTAAAAAATAAGATATCAATGCTTGGTATAATAGATATTTCAAGTTTTGTAAGCAAAACTATGGTTTAAGAATTTCAACTTTAATCAGGTACTTTCATTCATTGAGAAAGTCACCCTCAAAGTTAGCATTTTATTTAAAACAAATGATTTTAGAAAACAAAAAACGTGTGATTCTGATAACTTTTAGATAAATTTATTGCAAATTTAAACAAAGTAACATTAAGTAACTATACACATCATTTTTTTTTAAAAAGATTTGATGATGATAGATATGTCAGCCCATTCTCTGCTGATGTTCTTGGTTGGAAATTATTGGCTTTGGCCATTGAAGGGGTTTTCTTCTTCATTCTCACCATCATCCTTGATGTTGTAAGCCGACCTGCTTTAAGGTGATATATATTATTTTATTTTAGCAATCATGTTCTGATTTTTAATAAATTTTATGCATAACTTTATAGAGTACTGCCTTGAGGCACACAACAATGCTCAATTGGTTGCATTAGAAATTTATCAGAAATCTCAGAGCATAACTAAATCTGTAGTCTAATAGAAAGAAAAATAATTTTTACACATAAACTTGGGTAAAAAAAAAAAAAAGTATCTTATTCTTAAATTTTTTGAGGAGTTAAAATATAAAACAAAAATTTTGACCCCATGGGATTTCAGTTAATTTCATATTTTCAAGCTTATCTATCATACTTTTTGCAAAGGATATTTCATTATATAAAACTTGTTTTCGCAGCCTTCCCCCAAGACACAAATCACCTGACATCTATGAAGAAGATGATGAGGATGTTATTAGGGAGAAAGAAAGAATTCTTCGTGGAAATATAAATGATATGCTGATTGTTAAAGACTTGTCAAAAGTAGGAATGTTAACAGAAATTTTCACTACTAAAACTTATTTCAGTTGTATAAATTAGTTTTAAGGGCGATTCATACATGCTTGTCCCATGAAAAAAATGGGGGTGAGGCAACAATCAGGCTCATTAAATGAAAAAAAGGTAAACGGGGTATGAGTTAGACTGACAAGATGTAACAAAACAGCAAAGTTTTGGGCAAAGAGCCTTCCTCAATGAACAAACAACACACAAATAAAACGAATTTAAATAAATGAAAAATAAAACTTAGCTGCAGTGAAATCCAAAGAGTCAATGAGAGCCTGAAAGTATCATTTGCATTGAAAGATTTGCCTGTCAATTTTATTCATTCATGTTGTTATTGTTGTGTATTTTAAACTGTTGTCATTGATTTTCTTTTATTTATCAGGTTTACAGGCGAAAGTTGAGAAAATTCCTGCCTGTAAACCACATCAGTTTTGGTGTGCGAGAAGGAGAGGTGTGTATTTTCTTGAAATAAATTGTATTTCTTAATACATGACATGATAATGTATTGTAAATAACAACTCAGAAAGTATTTGGCTCTACAACTCAATTAGTTTAAAAATATGAAGCTTACTTTAATATTTGCTTTTACTTCTGCACACATAAATGACTTTAACAGACAGGTGAACTTAAAAATTAGATTTTTCTTTTGTCGATTCATGGAATCTGCTAGAATATTCATGAAATTATAGCATAAAACTTTTTAACAGATATCAAATTAGTTATTTTTGTGATTAAAATAATCATAAGATTTCCGATTATTTAATAAAAATTTATGTAAGATGCATATTAAGAATGTATTAAACTTTTTGTGTTTCATAGACAGTTTCCACCTGATTTATACACATTTAAAAGTATTTACTATGTATACAACCAGATGTGCACAAATTAAGAGTATATTTTTCTTAAATTTTAGTGCTTTGGATTGCTTGGAGTTAATGGAGCTGGTAAGACTACAACATTTAGAATGCTTACAGGAGACCTTAAACCTGCTGGTGGAAATATGACTTTACAAGGTCAAAGGTCAGACTCTAATTTATTTTATTTTCTATTTTGGGCTATTTGAACTTAATTTGAAGTTGCCCTCTTAACTTTTCTCAATGTATTACAAATTTAGGCATAATAGGGATTTAAACTGTTTGAATTGTATTTCATTTTCTTTGACCCACATGGCTTTTACCATAAAACTGAAGCCTAATGATTAAATATAAGACAATGAATTATATTTTTTAAAGATTTTACTATAGATATAAAATACCAATATTATGTTAGCATTTATCAAGCTTTGAATAAAATTTTAAAAATTTAAAAAGTATTAAAAACTAAGGAACCATTATGTTAACCTATTATAACCTTTTTTATAATTTAGAATGTCCCTAAATAAACGAAGCTTTGGCCAGAATGTTGGCTACTGCCCCCAGGAAGGTGGCCTTGATGAATATTTAACAGGGGAAGAAATGCTCTATTTTCACTCAAGGTTACGGGGCTTCAATTCAGATCAAACCAAAAAGGTAAATAAATAACCAAAGTTTGCATTATCCTTTAAAATATTCTTCTTTAATATATCTTCTTTACCTCTGGATAATAAAATTAAAATTTTTCTTTTTCTTGCAGCTGGTTACTGACCTTTTGGGTAAACTAGGACTAAAACAGTATGCACATAGATCAGTGCACACTTACAGTGGAGGTACTAAACGGAAGCTAGCCCTGGCAGTTGCACTGCTTGGAGATCCTTCAATTTTATACTTGGTCAGTTGAGTTTACCATCCATCATTACTAAACAAAAAAAATAAATAATAAACTAAATAATATATATTTTTATGTGGCTTATCTCAAAGTTTTCATAAAACTCAGCATTTTAATTCTTGAAATAACAATTTTGAAAAATTTAATTATTATCTCAAAGATCAAATTTATAATAAAGCTATCATAAATAATTAATTTAAAAAAGGATAAAAGTAGAAAAGGATATAAGCGTTGTTCAGAGGCGTCGCAAGGGTTGGTGTCACCCAGTGCGGATGCCCCATAGACCTCCTTCGAGTCTGGCAGTGCCAATTAATAGGAAAATATAGAATTTTACACTTTGGTGTCACCTGGAGCGGTCCGCACCACCCCAACACCCTAGTGATGCCACTGGTGCTGTTAATTATAAATTTAGACTTCATATTGACGACTGGATAGCAAAGGCGATTGTGCGCTCGCCTCCTAAGGCCACTCTAAAAATGTAGAGAAATGACTAGCGCTAAGAAAGTCCTAATGGAAACATTAGAGCCCCCAACGACTAAACACAAATTCTTTTGCATAAGACTTCATTAATATTTAAGAGTTTGATTGTGCAAAATTTTAATTTGATGAAAAACATTCCAAATTAGCGTAAGTAAAAATTAAAGTTAAGTATTTTTATTTGTAGGATGAGCCTACAACAGGCATGGATGCCGGAACAAGAAGGTTGGCATGGAGATGTATAGCTCAGGCAAACAGGAATGGGCAGTCTGTGGTGTTGACTTCACATAGGTAAGTTGGTGGCCTAGCACTGGATGAATATAATGAAAGTGGTCATCATAGACTATGATGGATGAACAGCAAGTCACCAAAAAGTTAATTCTAACAACTACATAATAGTGAAGGGTTCACATCATCTTTGAAAATTCAGTTTAAAATTATTTAGTTCCAGAAAGTTTTATCAAACAAAAAGTCATAGTACTTCCAAAAGTTTCAAAAATGTATAATTTTTTTTTAAATCATCTAAAAGTGTGAAAGGAAAAAATAATTTCCCCTGTAAATGATTATCAAATTCCAAAAGCGTAACGATCCATCAACTTTCAAAAAAAAATTATTGATTCATCAACAGACTTCATTAGAACAATAAAACAGATCTGAACAAGGCAGCAATTACCTCTTGATTCTCAGTTTTTAATGAAATGTTTTACTCTTTTTTTCCACAACAATTTTTTAAAAAATGAAAACTGTCTTTGAAGGTTTGGGGGGAAATTTTTATTACTATGTTTTGAAATCTATAAGATCCCTAAAATGTTACAAGAAAAATAAAATTAAAATTCAATAAATTTATTAAGAGAAAAACATAATTTTTGACAAATTATTTTCACAGTATGGATGAGTGTGATGCATTGTGTTCAATCATAGCTATCATGGTGAATGGAAAATTCAAATGCATTGGAAGTCCTCAACATCTGAAACACAAGTAAGAAAATTCTAAAAGAATCCATTGTACTTATACTGATGGGGGGCCGCGGTGGTCAAGTGGCAAGCGCTTGACTGTCGTTCCGATGGTCACGGGTTCGAATCCATGGGAAGCCAAGGACTTGTTCCCGGGGCCTAGGGCGTCCCCGAGTTCCACCCAGCTCCAAATGGGTGAAAAGCGGTGGGGTAATGCGTGGAACCCTCAGCTGTGGCATGTGAACGCTGCATCACTTGCCAAAAAAAACATCTGCTGCCTTGCAGATGGTCTTGGCTGACCAAAGGCTATGGAAGCAAATCCAGAAAATACAGCAGGCTGAAGTCGGAGACCACGGGCCAATTGGCGCAAAACTCGTGGCACGCAAAACTCAATATTGAATATTGAGTACGAAGAAGAAGAAGAATACTTATACTGATGATATGTAATGACTTACAGTTTTGAAGACAGAGCTATTATTATATGACAAATCCATAGTTTAATTTCTGTCTATAAAGTATTCAATAGCTCTTTAAAAATTTTAAAGATTTAAATAATAATTAAGACTAAGTGAATGATACTAACTATTAATTTATTTTTGATTTGCATTTATATGTACTCAAAAATTATTGCTTTACACATTTTTCTTTAGATATGGGGATGGCTACTCAGTCATAATGTATGCCGGGGAAAGTAAATTAAAATACATCACACCTAAATTTATGGACCAATTTCCAGGAACAGTAATCAAGGTTGGTTATATATGCACGTGGAAATCCATAAATAGCCCCAAATTTTTTGTGTGATAAAAGCATTAATATTAATTCTTGAACCTTTTCATTTTTATATGTTACGTTCCATTCAAGATTAATAAAAATGAAACAAATATTTTAGAGTTCAGAATTATATCTCTTTTTTTTAAAAAATTGTATGGCTATTATGTATCTTTAAAACCATTCCAAAGATATTTATAATTGAAATAAAAACTGCCTTTGATTTTTACAGGCAGTACACCACAGCAGTGTGGAACTAAGGATTCCCAAGGCATCTTGTAGTGTAGCTAACATACTTGCCATTTTACATCAGGCCCAAGATGAGAAAATGATTGATTACTATTCACTGACACAAACAACACTTGACTCGGTAACATACTGCTACTTTGTGCATCTTTACAATTTCTCAACTATTCTTAAATCAGTAACTTATCAACTTAAAACAATCTGATATAAATTTTATCACTTATCTAAAATTGAAAGAAAATTATCAATACATCATAAATAAAGAATATGATAAATTATAAATAGAAATAAAAGGTAATATATATAATATATATATATATCAAAACAATTAAATACACATTTTATTTCCTCATTTTTCAGATTATATTAATTTTTAAAATTATCAATTAACATGTAGTTTTTTAAATTTTTATACATTAATATCACTTTTTAAAAGTAAATTAAATATTTGTGTTATAATTTTTGCTTTTAAATCAAGCTCTCTTAGTAAATGTTCAACTTATTTTAATCACACTTTTTGAATTCCTGATTTTTTCAATCTTTTTCAGGTATTTGTCAGTTTTGCACAAGACCAGACAGACTACACAGATAAGTCATCTACAAGTGCTGAATCCAGTACTGAAACTTACACCAAAAGTGCCACTCCTTCTGGCAGTATTTCATCAACCTCTCTGCATAATTTTTCTAATGACTCTATGAAAAAACGACCAGAAGAAAGTTTAGTCTTCCACAATCCAACATTTATTCCTGATGACATTCCCCAAATGGTTACTCCTGCTGCTGCTTACCAACGTAAAAATTACTTGCAAAATATCCAACTTGTTTCTGAGAAGGATTCAGATAATCCAGATATCTATGTTACTAAACTTTAGATATCCCCCAAAATGAAATGCTTTCAGAGCACACAAAAATTTGGACTAGACCAATGAGCTACTAGAATTATTAAAAATGTTCCAGCAAAATTGTTGATAGTAGGTATATTAATTCAGCAGGTTGAAAATAATTTTAGAAAGTTATGGAAATTAGTTCATATAAGATTTTTTTTAAAAATATTTTTAAAATTTAATAAAAAGTGTGGATGATGTTTTATAAGTCTATAATTTAGAAAAATCCCAGGAGTGAGATATAACTAAATATGTGGGTATATTTTCAAAATTCTGATACCTAAGACAAAAGAATGGTAAACTGTTTCTTATTAGCGAGTTTAAATATGTGTTCATACTTTGAATTTCCCATTAATATACATCATTATTTCAACCGATAAATTAAGATGACTAGTTCAACTAGCAGTATCTAGTTGTGTGTTATATTATTGGTTGAAAAGTTATCCTACTTAAAAAGAAGCAGAACTTGAAATCAAGAAATTGAATTCAAAGTCTTCATATAAATACCAAAGACTGAGACAATAAATAAAAATTGTTTCGTGTTTTTATGGATGTTATTTTTTTAAAATTGTATTTATTTAGGTATCAGTTGTGATAAAAAAAAATTGACATGTTATTCTTCCAATGTGATTTAAACTATATTTTTGACATATTCATAAATGAAAAATTTATTACTATATAATTCATGAATTTTGTAATGCTATAATTATTTTTATTTTTGTCAACCAGTTGCTTTTGACCAATCCCTTTGTTCCCCTTGCACATTTTACATTTCTGATTTGTTTGCTTTTTCAAAAATGTTTAAACTCTTTGATTTTAAAAAAAAAATGTTCGGCGCATACATTTTTTAAAGTAATCTTTTGGAGCATGATTATAATGAACAAGTTTCAATACTTAGTGACATGGAATAACATAGATTGTTTTATTAGTAATCATTACTAATAGATATAAATGAATGAAAACAGTTAAAATTCTAAAATGTTTTAGTTGAAATTTAAATAAAAAATATTTGTAAAACTTATTTCAATAATATTTATTTTTATATTGAAATATTAGTATAATTGTTCCTTTGTAAACATAAATTATCTGTTAATTTTGATTAGCTTTTCATTCAAATGTTAAGCAAAAATTTATAATGAATAAAATATTTTATACAGAGCATATATTAAGTTTGATATTTGTACTGAAATATATTTGTTAATTAAACTTATGTTTACGGATACAAAGTCACATTAATCTGACTTCAAAAGGATAAGTCATAGCATAAAATATAATGCAAACACATCTAATGTGAAATCATTCAAGGGCAAAAAGTATTTGCTATTGATAAAAGTCAGTTTTTCAATGTCTTGAATATTCCTTTTCTAAGAACATTAACTAAAGGTTGCTGTTTACAAGTTTTCTTTTTTTTTTGAAACATGAAATAATTGCTACTTTGTTTATCGAACAATTTCCAGTATCAAACTGAAAACATATCAAAATAACTGTTAATTCAAAGATATAGTGTAATAAATTACACTATATCTTTGAATAATAAAAATAAACCGGTATAGTTAATCTAAAAACTATCTTAATTTTTGTTTTAATGTATTCCCATTAAATGTAAATCTGTTCTGAATTTTTATCTACATTCCTATTTTTATATGAATATTTCAATATGAAATTTTAAATATACATTTTCATTTTAAATTCTGAATGTTTTTGTTTTGAAGCAATGGTCAATGCAACAAAATGTTACATGCAAGATATATTTATAATATATAGCCATAATATATTTATATATTCCCCTTGCTGGTTAAAAAGGGAGTAAATTTAATTTTTATATTTTTAGTCCTATAGGTTGTTTTTTTAAATTATTGTACTTAAATATTTGAAGTCTGAATTGTCTTCTATCTTTTTAAAATATATAGTTAAATCTACACCTTCAAAATTAATTCAATCTTATACAAGACTATATTTTTATTTTTAATCATTTTTCTTCAATATATTTGTTCATGAATTCCTTTTTTTATTACAAAGATAATTTAACATTAAGAAATGCACGACACTATTAAATTGTGCTGTTTGCATTTGATGACCAAGAATTAAAAAATATAAAAGGAAAATCAAAACATATTAATGCAATAACAATTACATCTTGTATTTTTTTAAAAAGTATATTCCAATAAAATTTATAAATGGAATATGAAAACATATTAATGCAATAACAATTACATCTTGTATTAAACATAAGTATATTCAAAAAAAATATTTCATTTTCAAGATTTGATTTATTATAAGCATTTTAGTTTGAAATACATAACATGAGACTGTTAATAATTTGAAAATGGGTTTATTTTACTATTAAGTCTATTTGCTTCATTTTCATTCAATTTTAAAAAAAGAAATTAAAGTGCCATGTTCCGTTTTCCCCTGCTAAAAATAATTTCATAAAAATTAAGTTAAAATTAAGAATTTTATTTTTATAATGTTAAACAACCTGTCCACTTAGCTATTTAAAATAAAATTTCTTAAGTGGGGAATAGTTTGAGATTTTAAAGATATTTATTTTATTTTTATCTTTTAAAATTTGTTTAAACATTCCTTTAAAAGTTAGTTGATCATTTATATTAATATAGAACTTAATCTTAAATCTTTTTTTATCAATACATGTTTAGTCATAAAATCTGTGTAATAAATTGAGTAGATACTTTCTAGATTTCTTTAGCAGTTAAATAATGAAACAAGCAAATTTTCATTAGTAGGTAGCTACAAGTCCATCAGCCCTTGGGTCTGAGCCAGCCCAGTACATGTGCCCAGCATTTAACTGATTTACTCCATCTCTCCACCATGAACCTTGACTTATAACCTGACCTCTGCCAAAGGTAGCCCTAGATAAACCAGTTACAATCAGAGGCTTATGTCCCAACAGTGTCAGCTGAGCCACTGTATCCTGTGAAATGCCCTCCTCTACTTGTACTGCTTGGAAGAGGTCACTGTGTGTATAAACAGAACTGCAAATAGAAATACGTAAGTTTCTGAAAACAATTTTAAGGCCATGGAATGCTTTGAAACTGAAATACAAGAACAAAAACCAAAACAAAAATTAATCATTTCTAATTCAAACCACAAAATTACAATTACTTTTTCTTGATTAAAAAAATTAATTAAAACATATGCCATCAACTGGTCCAGTACCTCATTCCACTGCCAAGATTGATTCTTGGTAAATCTAGTGCTGTCTGAGGGTTACAGCCAAACTCCAACATGTTGAGCAGCACTTGCACATGACCTTGTGGCTGCATATAGCCTCCCATCACACCAAAACTCATCAGCAAATCATCTGGTTTTACGATTTGAACAGGGATTTGATTTGACACACGTATAATAGAAATTAATTTGATCAACTGTAGAGAATATCTTTTACAGGGGAATGTTATTTAACTTCTGTGCATGGCATCTCAATCAAAACACAAAAACATAATGTGAGTAGTGTAAACTTAGCATAAAGATTTATTTTAGTAACTTCAAAATTATAATCACTTGTGTCAGCTGAGGTCACCATTGATGGAATGATAGTGTGGAATGGCCTTTTCCTTGGAGCTAATACATTTCTATGACATGGATCTAATGAGAATCCATATCCTCGATTCTGTAAAATACGGAAACCAGGAACAATGTAACATAATAGGGGGACTTAAAACTTTATACTCAGTAACATGTTGGTATAGATCAACCATGGAAAAGCTAATAAAATACAAAATATGCCATGAAAGGAGGTTTTCCTGTGTTTTTAATTTTAATAAATAAGTTATTCAAGGTGATTATTGTTTATATTTGTTCATATATTATATATACAAAATAATTATACCTGTAGGGTGAATCCACAACCTTCAGGAACGATTCCAGTACCAAAACCCATGTAATTACTATTTATGAAAGAACAAGCATTCCCATCCTTGTCAGCAGTAGTAAAGTAGACAGTGTCATTTCCCAGTGGCAGGTCAAGGCCACTTGTTTCAAGAAAGGACTCAGGTATTCTCCTTTTAGATTCATAGACACACACAAAAAAGGATGACTGACACGCAAATATGAGTTTTGACTAATTTTATTAAAAATTTGCAATTTTTTAAAGGTTTATCTTAATAAGTACATTAAGTAATTGAGGGAGGCCAGGATCACTATTAAAGTAATGTGTGTGTTGCATACTTGCAAAATTGACACCTTTTCTCAGAAAATTTGGATTAAAAATTTTTGCATATTATGTGTGAGGAGCCTTCAGCATGAATGGATACTAAGGCAGTAGAAATGAGCATTATTATCTTCATTATTTCATGCATTCCAATATGCTTAATTTGCCTTACTATTTTAATAGGAGTTAATATTGGACTTACATGTCAGGCTGTATGAGTTTTTTACGCTTAGCTGCATATTCTTTAGAAAGTAGCTTATCAACAGGAATATTAACATGGGTTGGGTCTGTGCAGTATTGTAGTGAATCAGAAAATGCCAGCCTCAAGCTCTCAATGAGATGATGAAGATAAGCTGCAGAATTATGTCCCATGGCTGCAAAATTAGTTGATCAATTTATTTTTGAAAAAATTATACTCTAGAGAGAAATTATCAAAGAAAACTCATATTTTACTTTTTAATTTTATTTATTTTTACTTAATCATCTCACATAACAAACTAAAAGAATAGGGAGGAAATTTTATAAATTTTAAAAAAAAATGCAATGAAATAAATATTCACATTTTAAATCAAATTCTTCTAAGATATTGAGAGCAATGAGAGCAGTTATTCCTTGTCCGTTAGGAGGTAACTCCCAGACCCTACAGCCCTTGTACACTACACTGATAGGATCATCTCTAGTAGCTTCATGAGCTGCCATGTCTTCTGGTGTAATCAAGCCTCCATGTTGTTGTACAGAATTTGAAATAGCTTTGGCTATTCTTCCTTCATAGAACCCTTTTTTACCGTGCACACCTAGCTCCTGACGAGAGAATGTTTAAAAATAAATTTTATGACAAGTCATGAAAATAGCTTTAAATCAACTCACAGGTCTATGCTAAATCCCAGCCCCACTTGGCCAAATTTTAAGACAAAAGGTATAAAATAGAAATGACAATAATAGCTATTAAAATGCCAAATTTTAAGACAAAAGGTATAAAATAGAAATGACAATAATAGCTATTTAATTCATTATTATTATAATTAATATCATCCCAAATTTCTTTAAGACTTGTATACTTAAAATGTTGTAACTTACAACTCATATTTGATTATAAATTATAGTACAAAGTGCACACATTTTATTACAGAACTTTACATAAAATATTTATATATAATATATTTTCATTGAGACACATTTGTACTAATTTTTTAAACTTTATTTTAAACAATATTAATTTATTTAAAAACAAAGTTTTTAATAAGTTGTTTAGATTTATTACTTTTAAATAATGTAAAATAATGCTGCCTATTTTATCCCATTTATAACTTCTGAAAACAAATCAAATTCATATTTTCCCATGGATCACCTTAAAAACATTTGCTAAATGAGGGTTTTTCATTAAATCTCCATGCTTTGGTGCTTCTCCATTTAAAAGCAAATCTTTTCCATGAATATTTTCTTTTCTTTTAAGGCAATGCGACCCTAAAAAAATTATAAAGTAAAAGATACATATTTTAAATGGTAAGACAAACATATTTTAACTTAATAATTTTAGTTATAAATATATTCTTGAAATTAAAATTGATCCCTAATATATATATTTTTTAAAAATTTTTATGGTCATGCTCTTTGAAAAACTACCCTACCCTTACTATGCCCCTAAAGTGGCAAGCTTACTTATAACAATGTCATACCAGATGCCCAAAATCTTGAAGCAATATCTTGTACAGGAAATCCAGATTCAGCCATATCAATAGCTGGTTTAAGAATGTCTAAGAGTGAAAGCTGATTTTAAAAAACACAAAAGAAAACTCACAATTTGTTTCAATTCATCGTAAAATAAACAATATTTTAAATTGTAAATAACAAATAAAATATTTTCCAATAAATTTATATCAATTTTATTTTATGCTATCAACAATAATATTATAATGTTCATTACCTTCTTGCTACCAAATTCAGATACTGCATCAACCCACACACTAGCAGCACCAGGAACAGTAACTGCATGACCATGCAAAGTTGGGAAATGTTTGTTTTTATCATATCCATCAGCTTTTAATTTTTCCAGGGTAGCTAAGTGAGATGATCGTCCACTGTGAGAAAAAAAAATTAAACATTATTTCCCTCACAACCACAATTAGAATTGCTGATATCCTAAGATCTATCAATTTTAATTGCACAAACTGGTCACATAAAAACTTAAAATCTATACACAGAAGATTGTAAAGCCATAATGTAGCATACATGTTAAATTTGCACTAGCCTCACTGAGATTACGAATTAAGCTAATTGGCATTTCTGAAAATATCTGAAAAATATAACTATTTATCAATTTTTAGGTGTTGTTATTTATTTAAATTATGTATCTTATTTACTCATGTATTACCTGCCATTAAGTCCCTTCACTTGTTTTTGCGAATAATCATAGAAAAGACAAAATGCATCACCACCAATTCCTGTTGACATTGGTTCAGTTACATTCAAAGCAGCTGCAACAGCAACAGCAGCATCTGCAGCATTTCCACCATTTTTGAGGACATCTGTCAATAATAATTGCTATTTTTAATATGACTAATTAGTCATTAATTACCAATTTTGGCAACTGTAGGGCTGAACATCCCTTCTACTAAATTACCTGACAAAACATACATGTAATGAATTAAATTATTGCACAATATAAGAATGGCACCTGATTCTAACTTATGAGAGTTCTATTTTGTTCATAACTGAACACAGTGTTACAGCCAAGTTAACATATTTTTAGAGAATTACTGTAATGTGCTTTTCATGTCCCATATTTTTATATCATCATTGTTAAGCGACATTCTATTATTGAAATTAAAATTGATTCCAAATATGTTTTAACAACTATAAAAAATTTTAAATCATGTTCTTTGAAAAACTTCCCTACCCTTACTATGCGCCAAAAAAATGGCAAGCTTAAATATAACTATGTCATGCCAGATGCCCAACATTCTATAACAGTCCAAGTCCATGTCCCCTAAAAATTAAAATCTTTCTGTTTTCCCTAAAGCTTGCTGCTTTTTTTTTATTCAGCTCTATTACTAATTATACAAAAAACACAAGGATGCTTTTGAAATAGAACATACATATATATATATTAAGGCTGCAGAAATTATTGATTAAAATTATTTTAATTAAAAAAATAGCTATTAAAATTTAAGAAAATATTTTCAACAGTTTTTCGATTTATTTATAAATAATTAATTATTAATAATATTCTTTTTTACATAAAATCTTCTCCACTTAAAAAAAAAAAGATTTTAAAGTTTAAACTTAAAAATAAGCAGTATTTATAAGGCGAATGAAATAAAAAAAATTAACATTGTTTTCAGTTAATTAACAATAAGAAAATTAAAATTCATTGACATTCAATTGAATTACTTTTATTTTAATATATATCCTAAAAATATTATATTTTTTTATTAAATACTCATGTAATGAGCATTTTATGAAATTTTCAGTTTAATGAAGTCATATATCTTATTTTCAGCTTTTATCAAAATTATCAATTAATTATTTGGTAATTTTTCAAAAGTTAACGATTAAATTTAAATTAAAATATATATATATGATCACTGAACTATTTGTTTGTCAAAAAATTGAATTAAGTCAATTTAAGGTGACAGTGTAAACAAAAAATCTTTCAGAACAGTGTGACCTTAGTTATGGATGGACCTATAACTATAAGCACATTTTGTGCATTAATTTAAAATTATTCTGGATTTTAATGATGACTGAATAAAATTTCAGGAATGTGTTTCTTATTAATTACAAATTAAATATTGGTGGAAATAAAGGATAAAATCAATGTACTGTAATACTAATATAAAAGATATATTAAATAGTAGAAACTTACCTAATCCAGCCTGAGAGGCTAATGAATTGCTGCTGGCTACACATCCATTTCTACATACTACAACAGATCGTCTTGATTCGAATGTAAATATTTCATTCATTTCTTTTAACTGCTGAATAAGACATTAATTTTTAAAATGTTTGCATTAATTTGAAACAGGCTGTACAATCAAAAACAACTCCATAATATTTTTTGTTGTTATCTCAATTTATACCATCAAGAATATGAACAAATTTTTACATGACCACATTTGTTCACCCTTCATGCTACATTGACTACATCACTCTCACATTTTAACCACTATTGCCAAATCTGTTACTCTTCCTCATGTAAGGTTATTTCTTCTCACAATTACCATATTTGTATTATCTAAACCAGAGCAATTATTTTATTATAATTCCAATTTGTTCTTTGCAGATTCTAGTTTTTTTCTTAAACTTGTACCACTTAAACAAATAACCATTTCTATCTCTTTTATTTGTTAAACTACAAAACAAAGGATCTTTCATGTTTCTAAATCTCTAAAACAAAGCTTTCTCTAAATAAACTGTTACAAGTTTCATGTCTTGATAAGTCCATGCCTATCCTTAACAGATTTAAGATATCCCTTTTAAAGTAAATTTAGACTTTTGTGTATTTGTTGAAGGGATATGTTTTAAAATACCCATTGTTAACAATATTTGTATAAATGTCATCAAGTCTTATCTATTAAAGATGCTTTTTTCTATACATAACAGTATTGTGTTCATAGTTTATGTCTAGTCATGCATTTTTATTAGAGTTTTAAATATTTATATTGTGTGACACATTTCTTGGCTTGATCAGACAATCCATTCCACACCCCAACTCCAGACAAGAAGAAAGAAATTTTGAATGTTTGTCCTTGCATACAGAATAAGAAAAGTGATTTTATTCTTATGACTGTCTGAGGGTTGTATTAGATTATTTCCCAAATTTGAAATCTTAGATACAATGAGACAATAAAAATGCACATGCACACCTCAGCAGAATAGTTGTGTAAACTTCCTGGTATGATAATCCTTGCAAATATATAAATAAGAAACAAAACCTTGATAAACAATATATTTGATAAGAAAACTACATCTTTTTGAAGTATACAAAATACTAACTAATCAATACATAATCAAAGATTCATTGAAGACTCACTGGTTTTGGAGTGAATATAGTAGTTAGGCCTACAACTGAAATACCAAAAGAAGTAATTCATCTTACCATCATCTCTGTTAAATCATTTTATTTGATGGTGTGCATCAAAGTATGAGTACTTTAACACTTTCTTTGTGCAATTTTGTAACCCACCCCAAAATCTCACCCATCGTTCAAAATTAGGCAATAAACTTGCCACTACAATGTATAGTCACAATTTTTCCCTTTGCTCCGCAGTTATTTTCTATAAGAGGGGGGGTGGGGCAGAGTTGCTGTGAGAGTTTCCCCAGAAAAACCTACGCTATGAAGAGCCCTATGCTCAGGGCAACTGACTTTCTTTCATATGTAGGTTCATTAAACTAAACTACTTGAAAATAACTATACATGTATTAATATTTTAATTTCATTACAGCTGAATAGCCATAAATTAATCTAATAACTAATGAAATAGGCACATGAAACTGGAAGTCCGCAAATTTGCAATACCAACGTATCTGTGGTACGTTACCAAAATATTTACTACTATAATGTTGACTACTACTACTACTACTACTACTACTACTAATAATAATAATAATAATAATAATAATAATAGTAATACAATATAAGTTATTTTAATGAATTATATTGAATATTGAGTCATTAACATATCAGAGTTTTTAATAATCCCAGATCCCGCATATATATATTTTATAGTAGGGCTGCGGAAATAAACAAATAAGTTTATGATAAATCTTTTATAATTTTATCGATTAAATATCGATTAAAATAATTTTAATCAATAAAACTTTATTTAAAACTAGCCGACCCGGTCGTGCTTTGCAATGATCTCAGTAAAAATGACCATTTAAGAATCCAATGAGTGATATGTTTTAAATTTGATTTTTTTTAAAAATTAATAAACGATTTGATAGCCCAGATCGCAGGATCTTTATTGCTAGGGAACAAAGTAAACTGCCCATAGCAGTTTAAAAAGTTCAAAATATTATTTTTCTATGTCTTTGATACAGGGGAAATAACGCAATATAACAAAAAATGTCAGTACCTGTTTTTTTGTTTCCCTTGAAACATTTGGCTTTAATAGAAATTAATGATTAATTCATGAAATTAATTGTTAATTTTTCAACAGATTATGATTAAATTTAACATAAATTAATCAATACCAGGCCCAAGCCCATTGGCTATGACTTAGTAACTATTAATAACTATACTATACTATAAATAACTACAATTTTACGTTTTTATAATGATAATTGTGCGAGGACCCCATTAATAATTAATGAAGAGACTAATCAGAAGCCCTAGGCCCTAGGCAGCTGCCTAGTTTGCCTATGACTATGAGTATGAGTAATGAGTATAAGTGAAAGTGTCTAAGTCTAAAGGCTAACACTAATACTAATAAAAAGTAAAGGCTTTTACTTTTAGTAAAGGTAATAGTAATAATAATATTACTAATATACTAATACTCAGTATTAGTATTACTAATAGTAATAGTAATAGTAGTAAATATTAAATAGTAGTAAATAATAATACTAATAGTAATAGAATACGTTCAATGAGTTTTTAATTTTAAATTTTAACTTCATTCAGCACAGTACAGTACAAGTACAGGCATAAGACATAAGATAACAATAACATTACAACAGATGTTCTTATTATAGTATTCTGACATTGAAGCTAAATGAAATACATAAAAAGAAAATGTAGAAAACGTCAAGATTTTTGTTTACAAAATACATAAAAAGAAAGTGTAGAAAACGTCAAGATTTTTGTTTACAAAATGTTGATGGTGTTGTTTTATATCAATGTTCAACTTTCAACTATTGCTCATGACTTATGACCTTTGACTTAATTTTCTTTGCGGTTCTGTGTCTTCGAAAGATCCGTAATATTTTAATTAAACCAACTAGAAATAATAATGAATTATTTTTAAAATTTTTAATCTACATTATCAGTGGCGCAGCTATGATTGGTTCTAAACTCATCGTGTCATCCCATAGCAATGGCACGATTAATATCATGTTAATTAATGTTCAAAATGTAAATGTATTTTTTTATAACTTACCAACGTAATATTATAGTTGCGTAATTTTTTAATTATTTTTTAAGAAAGTTCTCTTCTTTGCATTAAAAGCCACAAACTTGTCAATAACTTGATGGGTATGGGCTACATGTGTCCCCTGGGTGTCAAGAGTACAGGGGCACTATAATTAGGCTTACGGCCTCACATAATAAGATGTGAATGAGTATGAGGTTAATATATTAATTTAACGTGGGAAGTGTGCCAGTTTTATAGTTTTTCCACAGTCGCAAAGATACCAACTACGACATTGGGCCGTCCATAAATGACGTCATGCTATTTTGTCCAATTCCCCCCACCCCCACTCCCCACCCGTGAAATCACTGAAAGCATGTAGTTGATGTAGAAAGTTTTGGGTATTAACAAAGTCCGGATTTTCAAGAGAATCTCATACTAAGTACTTAGTAGAACCAGCAGAGCTTGATTCAACGCCAAGAATTAATTATCAAATTGTTTTTTTTTTAAGCCATATGATAACAATACAGCGTGTTGCAGAAATTTTTTCACCAACATCAAGAGTATTGCCATGTTTTACAATACAGTTGATTTAATTTTTATCGAAAACATACAGGCTGAGCCTTAAATGGTCATGGCCATGGTTTTATCAGTCGGCCTAAATATAACTTTTTATCGTCAATTATATGATGAGAATTTCAATTATCTAAAAACATCTCGAAATCAATTATTATAAATTTGTAGCCTTTAATTGTATTATATTTACGATTTTAAAATTTAACTCATTGCTCTCAGTGTCATTCTTTATCATTTTATTTTTAAACTTATTTATGCTAATGGTGGGTTGAGGTATTTAATGTCACACAAACTGTGTGCATTATGGGAAGTAAACATGGTGCTCCCTAACTAAACACTAGAGGAGATTGATAAGAAAATAATTTGTACTATTTGTGACTGTTCATAACTTAAATTTATCTGTTTAAATAAATTGAAGACTACTTATTACACTGTTATTATTATATTTCGATTATTGGTGCAAGATTTATTCTTTTCATAAATGATAAAAAATAATTAAAATGAGTGCTTTAGAATTGAGAAATCAAGGCAATAAATTGTTCGCAGCGCGTAAATACGACGACGCAATCGCTTGTTATACAAAAGCAATAGTAAGTATTTTCACACCATTTAGACCTACTCTCCTATTTAGTGATGTAACTCCCCACTACTAAAACCTAAATTTACGTGACGTTTCTGTGATGCAGTTGGATGTTGCTTGTTGTATTTAGTAGGATGTGGCTAGCGCTACGACAATTTTGTCGTAGCAGCAGACGATCCGGTCGGATGTTGCTAGCGTTACGACATGTCATAGCGCTAGTCAGGAAACTAGTGCTACGACATGTCATAACAGCAGACGATCCGGCGGGATGTTGCTAGCGTTATGACAAGATTGTCGTAACAGCAGACGAACCGATCGGATGTTGCTAGCGTTACGACATGTCGTAGCGCTAGTCAGGAAACTAGTGCTACGACATACGCAACTTCTGCTACGACTAGTTTTAGTCACTCTTTGCAGTAGACACCTGGAAAGAATTAAATCTTAACAAACTCTTCTTTAGATTGTATACGCATATATTATGATATATATTATAATACGACATTATTTGTGTGTGCATTAATTCTATAATCTAAATTTATTTTAATAAATTATTTAAATAGATTTAATTTTAATATAATATTGGTTTACCGATTATAAATATATCAGCCGATTTTGCTATACTATAACTATAGTTTACTTGTGTAAGTGATGCCGATGCATTAAAATTTAGTATACCGTAAAGCCTAAAGCCGTAAATGAAAATCCTCAAGCAACGATTCGCGCACAATCGCAAGAATGTAGGCCTAAAATAATTCGTTTCGTGTGGAATAATAAAATGTGCCGTGTGCAGACTTGTCACAGGAAACCATTCCATTCATCCTTCTACCTCATTTTCACTCTATTACTAATACTATTACTATTGAGGAGGGGGGGGCAGGTAATAACAACCGCACAGGACTCCTCGTTTACTCGCCTTTTTTCCCCCTATTACTTCGTGCTGCTGTTTGTGTCCGTTTTCTCAGCACCCCCTCCCCGCCTCTCTTTGCACTTTTTATGACGAGCAAGTCTGCGGGGTACGATACACTGATACACTATGCCTCCTTCGTCTGACAATGGCTTCAAATCCCGCTTCACCCGCTTGTGTTCAGCACTTTTTCGCGATGCCTTCAATTCAGAGAATGTTTCAAAAATCAAAAATATCTTCCAAACAATTAAGTAACAGTGATGGTTTATAGTCATTTTTTAAACTCACNGTATCTGCTTTTCAGAATAATAACAAAAATTATCAGCATACTCATTATTTTAAAAAAATATAAAAATAATAATAAATGAAATTTTAAAAAAAAAACATGACGGCAGCGGGATTCGATCCCGATATCAATAGAATTATATCATTTCCGAATCAACCGTACTATCATTTGATCTAGCGAAGCTGCTGAGAAAGTGTAATTTTTTTAATTTATAACTGTTTTTCATTTAATGGCTCAATCTAGATTTTTTTTAATCCTTTAAAATTCATTATATTAATAAGCTTATCTAGTGATCATGATATTTCGTTATGAGAATTAAGGTTTAGTATTTAAGTATTAGTAATAGCATAATTGAAATACAGAAAATTGTTTACGACATGTCGTAACTTGTCGTAACGGCAGACAACCCGGGCGGATGTTGCTGGCGTTATGACATGTCGTAGCACCAGCCACATCCGCGCAGGTTGTCTGCCGTTACTTTGTCGTAGCAGTAGACACTCCGTATTTAGTATCAGTATCATCATTGTAAATTGTATGTCAGTCACAATAATGTCAGGCTGCTTTACTAAAGCCCTTTACTTTACAAACTGTAACAACTCTTCATATTTTATCATTTATATTAAATATATGCATATTCAGCATATCTTCTCTAACAATAAAAGGTAGTTGTCTGTCTGGTCCTCGATAGCAATTGGTCCCTCAAACGCCTAGCGATTAGAGACTCCTACAACTACAGCCAATCAGAAAAATTAAATATCATTTATATAATATTATTAATAATATTAATATTCAGAGGTGTCACTAGGGTTGGTGTCACCCGGGGCGGTAGGTCATGGTGTCACCCCCTCACGACTTAACCCAGAGAACTCCTCGGAGTTTTCCAGTGCAACATAGCGGGAATATAGAGAATTTTACATTTGGTGTCACCCCCATGATGGTGTCACCCGGGGCGGCTGCCCCCACCGCATCCCCCTAGCGACGCCACTGTTAATATTGAACAAATTTACGCAGACTTTCAAAACGTGTTATTTTTGGAATTTGTTGCAGTATTTTTGTCATCATTCAGTACTGTGTTCCCATCTTTAAGTGTGTCACTCTTGCTAATCACTACTGTTACTCCTAGACAACATGCCACCGAAACGACTGCGGAACATCCTTGGACGGTTTTTTAGGCTCGTTCATATATAAATATTAATAGATCTGGACTTATTTATGTGTGTGTTAAATGAAATATCTAAATCTATTTAAATATATTTAATCAAGGCCTCCGCTTTTCAGAATAAGTTGTACAAAAATTACAATTACCAGGTTTGCAACACCCTAATTAATTTAATTATGTTTTGTTTTTTTTTAAATATAAAACAAGAAGAAGAAAACAATAGACAATCGTATGTATTGGCATTAGAATTTTTCAAAATTATAACTTTTTTCGGACGGCACTAGTATTACCTTTAAAATTCAGTTTTTCAATTAAAATTGATTGTCTCAATATTTAGTATTAGCCAGTGCTGTTGAGCAAAGTTGAAGAGGCAATACGGAACTTAAAAGGGGGTAAGTCGCCTGGAGTTGACAACATCCCTGCTGAATCATGGAGGAGCAGTGGTAACAAAAGCCCTAACAAAACTCTGTCAGAAAATATTTGAAAATAAGATATGACCAAAAGATTGGGCAAAGTCGCTAATCATACCATTACCTAAGAAATGCAATATGAAACAATGCCAGAATAATAGGACAATATGGCTTATCAGCCACCCTAGCAAAGTAATGCTAAAAATTATCCTCGGCCCCCTAAAGCCAATATCTGAAGAACTACTGGCAGAAGAAGAGGCAGAAGCACAATCGAGCAGATCTTCTACTGCCGCTTGCTCATAGAAAAGCATCTACAGCACTAACGCGAACTCCATCACAACTTCATAGACTTCAAAAAAGCCTTTGATCTAATATGACACGAGGGTCTTGGCAAGTGATGAAAAGTTTCAACATCGAAGAAGGACTGGTAAAGGTGATCAAAGAACTCTACAATCAGGCAAGCAGTGCAGTTTTATTTCAAAGGCAGCGTAGGGGACTTTTTCAAAACGATGATCGGAGTCCGCCAGGGCTGCATTCTCTCACCTTTCATTTTCAATATCTTCATGTACTGCAACATGAAACCCTAACAAAAATTATCCTTCACTGCACTGTAGAAGGGGACCAACAAAAAGGTCGACAGCGGAAAAGTTGGCTGGACAACATAAAAGAATGGACCGTGATAAAATTGCACAAATTATTGGCCGAAATCAAGATAGGCAACTGTGGAGATCGTTATCTGTTGATGTGTCCATGCACTCCACCCCCCCCCCCCCAATGATCACAACGGATAGGGATAGGGGACTGATGATGATAGTGATATCGGCTCATTATTTTAGCACCTAGGCCAAGTAACGCTATTAAATAACATGTGTCCAAAAGCCAAAACTGTGGGAATAAATTATTAAATACAACTTTAAGTTGTAGCAGTAAGTATATAGTGTATTTTTATGACTAGTCGTAACAGTAGATAATTGGCTATTGCTACAACTAGTCATAGCAATAAAATTATTTCATATTGTTATGATTAGTCGATGCAGTACGACACTTCGCATACAGATGATACAGACAGTACTGAAAACTAATACAGCTAGTCATTATGAGTTAGTAATGGTTACAGATTATAGTGTTTGTTTATTAAGGCCTACACCATTTATTCACCATAATTATAACTAGGCTGAACTATAACTAAACTATTTTTTCTTTAAATTAAAAAAACTGAAGTAATAGATCACAGGCACAGGTTCCCAACCTTTTTCAGGTTGCGACCCCATTTTATAAAATCGAATTGATTTCCAGCTTTTATTTCCTCATATTTGTAATATTATTTGTCAAGACCGTTTGACACTTGCAGATTAATTTCCCTGTGATGAAATATTTAAAGACAAAACAAAAGTAATGGCCAATCCATATATTAATTACCCTATTTAGTCATTGTGAACATGGTTTTTGTCAACCATAAAGGCAATTTTTTAAGTCAACTTTGACTATATGCTTATATTTCCACGGATTACCTACTCTACTTTTAAGAGGAAACAAAAACCCATATAATCTAAATATAATTTGAGAGTTAGATTTAGAGGTCTACATTTTGGCTCGGGATTAGCAATTAAATTTAGCTTTGGATACCTTTTATTGTTTGTATATTGATATGGAGTATTGTAGTCCTACAGCATATTATATTACTATGAAGTATGAATGTATTGTGCTCAGAAATCAGGAGCAATATAGATAATGTCAAAACCTTGTCTTAAATTAAACGCTCTGAATTTTAAAGGCCTCTATGCTTCAATGCAGTGCAAAACCCAAAAGGCGTTTAAGTTGAATTTCAGTTTCCTCTCCTTTTAATCTTCAAATTTGTAGAATTAAATTTACTCTGCAATAAATTGTATTGTTATGTACCTGAGTTGGGGGGGGGAATAAAGTATAATAAACATGATGATGATCTACATAATCAGGGAAAATCAAACAGTTTGAGGACTCTAGTTGCTTAAAGTTTATTTGGTAGGATAATTATCGTAAGAAAGGAAAACAAATTTATTACTAGCTATCACTCAAGCTAAACTATCAAGTTTACAGGCTGTGTGCAGCACTAAATAGGGTCTACTATCCCCTATGGATATCCTTACTATTCCTTACCTTTAGCCATCTATCTAAGTCTCTAGCTTTAAAGGAGTCCTGTACACATCTCTTTTCATATAGGTCTCCAAAACAGGACCCAGCTTGTTGGGTATTTGTAATAAAACGTCATGCCAACTTTGTAATCGGTTAAGTTTCGCCAACCAATCCTAGCCCTTAATGTGTCACACCGCCCTGTCACATTTACCTTGTTTAATCACCAACCTTTTATTATGGTACGGCCCCAACAATAGGGTCTACACCGGGGGGAAAAGGGGAGCAAGTGAAGTTGGACAGGGCACGTCAGACTGTATATAGATTTTTTAAAGCATGCCCTGGGCCACAAATGTCGGCATAAAATGTTACGCCGTCTTAACTGATCAAACCACCTTGGGCACATTGCAACAGTAATAAGCTACAAATAATACAATTATAAAATATTTTACAACAAAATCTATTTTTTGTAGCCCGTTAATAATAATCATAATAATAAACTGCTGTTAAATTTTTTATTAAAATGAACCATTAGGGCCACAAATCGCTTTATAATAATCCCACCGCAACTCTTTTCATATTTATATGCTAAGGGATAGTAGCGAAAGGGAGACTGAAATTATCAAGGACAAAATATCAAAACTTATCAATGCCCACCTATTTATGGCAGCCTAAATCTATATATATAATTCACCAATGCCAGTAAATGCAAACAAGCATGAAGATTATTGAAGAATGACCCTTGCTAGGGTCGACCATTCAGTTTATAGTTGGCAAGCAGAGGTGGTCTCAAGACAATAATTTAATGGTTCTTGCATTCAGTTGTGTTGTTCCTTCACAGAATAACATGTGATTCTTGGTGTAGTGGCTAGGTGACCGCCTTGCACGTGGAAGGTCCTGGGTTCAAGCCCCAGCGAAAACATTATTTTTTAATTTATAAAAATGTGTGCTGGAGCCCATTCTTTTCACCCTTTTTTAGGAACATGGCTGACCCTCACTAGGGTCGGCTAATCACAGTTGATGTTGGAAGGCTAGGGTAGTGAAGGGTGGTGGGCAGGCAGATAACCACAGTGTGAATGTCTCAAGACCAACAATGCATCGGTGGTCACCCTCCCCCTGCGACATTTCCTCATGTCCGTTGTTTTCCCCCTTTCTTTGCACTATGCATGAGCAAGTTTTGGGCATATGTTAGACCACAAGAGGTATCTTGTTTAATATATTTTCTAAGAGACTAGGAGACTAAAATTCTGCATTATTTACTTCATGTTAAGATTATTTTGCTTTTAATGACTTACTGGTATCTGCTGGTTCAATTATGGTAATTAATACATGATATACATTAGAGCAAAGAAAAATCTCATCATCTTTACATGATATTGAAGCTAAATAAATAACATTGTGTTTTTCCTCTCAAATGGTATTGGCTCCAGGAGTCAGATATAGTAGTTAAGTTGTCTAAACTGTTTCAGAGTCATGTACATGTAAAAAAAAAAAAATTGATAAATCTCATATATTAATAATCTAGATTTTTTCAAAAGAATGTTAACTTACCTTGTTTGTTTTTTTGTAATAAAAAAAAATTGAAATCAAAACAGCAACATCACCTGCATGTTTATCTACTCTAAAATTAACACACACTATTCTAATTTATGATCATGAATGAAGTCTTGTCTAGTAATGTCTAGTTGCTGATACTTAAGATAATGCTGTATTGCTAATGAGTGTTTTTAAATGCTTAAAACCAACTGGTAATGCCCCTCAAAACTCTTCAACAGATAAAAAATCCCAACACAGCCCTCTTCTTTACAAACAGAGCTTTGTGTCATCTGAAGCTTCGGCAATGGGAAAAGGCACACCAAGATTGCCAACGAGCTCTTGAAATTGATAGGTCATGGGTCAAAGGTCACTTCTTTTTGGGACAAGCATACTTGGAGCAAAATATGTATGATGAGGCAATAGCTGCTTTAAAAAAAGGTAATACAATTTAATGTTAAATGGTTTGTGTGTCATTTTTCATGAACTGTAATTATTATGGGTTCTTTTCTTCCTCTTTTTTTTTCTACCTCATTTGCAGAAAATTTATCCCATGATAACAAAATCTCATTTTAGTTTTGATCAAGTGAGTGAGAGCTGGGGCTCATCAGGTAAAAATTGATAATCTTCCATCGTACATTTTCTTTCTTGAAGCTCATGATCTTGCAAAAGAGCAAAAATTGAACTTTGGTGATGATATTACAAGTGCTCTCAGAGTAGCCAAGAAGAGGAGGTGGAACACAATTGAGGAAAAAAGAATTCAACAGGAAATTGAACTTCAGTCATACATTAACAGGTTAATCAAAGAAGACAGAGAGAGGTTGGTAATTTTTATGCTTCTAGAATGAGTACCATCAACCAAAGTCAGTCTTTTTTTTTTGTGCATTAAAAATCAAGTTAGTGAATTTAAAACAGATGCTTTTACAGCCTTTATTCTCATCAGGTAGATGAGTAATAATTTTAGATGTTTGAAACAATACATTGGAAATACACATTTCTTGATGGCTATGTATGTAATTTGATTAATATTGGTTGTTAATTGTTAATGTAAAAGCTCTGATGAATTACTCTAGCTGTTCTTGGGGTTCACTACCAAGTATTCAAATTCAACACAAGTTTATTATAACACAAATACTACTTGTCCTCTACTAATGATCTTTCTCTAAAGGGTGCTTTAATTCACATCATTTCCATATATAACAGCATCATGTCAATAGAAAGTCCTCATAATATAAAACTGAAAAAGAACATTTATTTTGATTTCATTTATCTTTAACTGCAGGCAAATTGAATCATTAAAGAAAGATGAAGGCATGGCCAGCTGTGATGATGTGGAGGGAATCATTGAGAAATCTGTAAATAACCTGAGACTAATAACATACAGAAAATTTAAGATTACATTTTTTACACCCAAATAATTGAATTTTATTAAGAGTGGCCTATTTTAGGTGTCAAGAATTTTTTTTAAAGTTTATTATAGTTATAGATTTTATTCCTAAAAATGAGGTTATTAGAGAAACAAAATGGAGCTGTAATACATAGTGTGACATATATATATAACATTATTATTATTCTAAACATGTTTTATTTGTTTTCAGGATAAAAGAATATTAGAAGTGAATAATTTGTTTTCACAGCTAGATGAAAGAAGAAAGGTAATATATTTAATAATCAAATGCTTCTTAGTTAAAATTGTAAGTCATGTGTGTCAGCCTTCTCTAAGCAACTGATTTTGAAAAACAGCATTGAAAAAATATATATAAACAAATATTTTCAGTGATTCATTTTTAAATGAACTCATTTGTTAATTACATATTACCCAACACAAAGTAAAAGACTGCAATATATATACATAGACAATATACAGACAGTTACTTACACAAATAAAAGTTTTACATTTACCACATTGATAACTTTATTTGGCCAAATGATGTGACAATAACAATTCATGAAAGGAAGGTGGCGATGCCCCCTCATGCAATACAAAGAAAATAAATATCCAATATCCTCATCTTTCAATTCTGCATTTTATATGGATCCTTTCTTTGATGTTTGCAATTTATTCGGGGAAAATAGTAATTAATCAAATTAGGTATGTAGAAATTTAAAAAAAATTATTTTGAATCCCTGACATGCAAAATTTAACTGGAAAAAAAAACATATTTTATCCATCCACTTAATGGTTAAGCGTTTTCTTTAACACTTAATATTGTATTAATAAATATAGTTATGGTCGTTTTGTCTTAGTACAGTACTATTAATAGCACTATGTGTATGAGTAATTATAATAGGGAATAGAACCAGTAGTGAAAGTTATACTTATACCACATAAAGTCTACAAAAATATGTATTTATATTTCATATTTTGTAGAAATAAATTTAAGTCAATTTTGAGTGGTAATTTATGCTTTAACATTTAAAAAATTAGTCTGTGCTTTGTGTTTTGGCAGAAGCAGAAGGCAATTTTCCTCTCCCAATTTATTCATGGGGTTACTTAGAAACATGTGAGCAATATATTATATTGAATAGACTGGGCAAGACAATTCAAATTTCAGATTTTAAATATTTTATGATATCTGAACTTTTCAAAAAGGAACACTGAGTCAACCAAAGAAGAAATCAGCAAAGTGAGATTTTAGTTTTAGTTGTTTTGTTTTTTTTAGAATAACTAAATATAAAATTTTATTATTTAAGGCATGGAAAGGAATAAGGAAATGTACTATTTCACCAAAATATTCAGTTGTCCATTCTTAAGGGTGTAAGATAATACTTATACCAGGGAGAATTAACAGTAAAGGAATTTTTTTTTTTAATCAAAAAATAAATACCAATGACTTTAGGGAATTAAATAATTTATTATAGTATTGATATGGTAAATTAGATAAGAGTAATTAGTTTAATGCATGAATGCTTTTTTTTTTTAATGAGGAGAAAAAGATATCAAGATCTTGAAATTTTTTAAAGGTTTCACTTATATAGACAGCTACATTTCACATTAGACAAGACATTTGGCAAACAGAGATGATTCGTTCCAGTTCTTAGTTCACTAAACAAAATGAGGGGTGAGACTGCAATCAGGCTTATAAAAAAGTAAATGTAAAAGACGTAAACAAGGTAAGGGTTAGCCTGACAGGATGTAACAAAACAGCGAACGTTTCGGCAAAGATCCTTTTTCAACTGACAATACACAAATAAAAAGAATATGAAAAATGAAAACTTAGCTGCGGTGAAATCCATTCATTGACTCTTTGGATTTCACCGCAGCTGAGTTTTCATTTTTTATATTTGTGTATTGTCTGTTGAAAAAGGCTCTTTGCCGAAATGTTCACTGTTTTGTTACGTCCTACCAGGCTAACCCATTACCTTGTTTACGTCTTTTCCATTTACTTTCTTAGTTCACCACAGCTTAGAACTAAAATTAATGCCCTAAATTTGTCAACAATAGTTCCTTTGCTTTGTTTCATATAAACTGAAGCCAAAAATAAAGGTTCATTGCAATTGTGATACATTTTTTATTTCATGAGAGCAGATTTATTCAAATAAGCTATGATTCTATCATTATGCTGATGACTATAATCTATTGATTGCAATGATTTAACCAAACATTTTGTTTAAAAAACATACATTTTAAAAGTAAAATACTTTGATATTGATAGGCTAGGTAAAAATGGCGCCTGTTGATGGGTTTAATAAAGAACTTGTTTGTAAAAATACATTTTTTTATATACTTTTTTTGTCATGTTTTAATTTTGTTTAAAAATTTTAGGTCAAAATAACTCATTAATATATAATTATACATCGAAAACTATTTTTTTTAAATAGACCGATGATTCATTTGTGAATTTCATGATTTAAAGTACAAAGATGTCAGCAATCTTCTTCATAAATAAGTAGACAGAGATTTCTACATCAGGGGGAGAGGAGAACTAAGAACATTCAAGAGATATGAGGGTTGATTAAAATGATAAATAACTTTATCAAATCTTTTTAACAGAAGCGCGATGTGCCTGATTATCTCTGTGGTAAGATTAGCTTTGAGATAATGAGAGAGCCTGTCATTACTCCCAGTGGCATAACCTATGACAAGAAAGATATTATTGAGCACCTCCAAGTAAGTCTGTTTTTTCCTTCAATGGCTTGTATGTTAAATAAGAATCATTTATTTCTGTTACATTTTTTGTGTATGCTTCAAATGGATTAAGTATAACCTTTTTAAAATAATTTCAGAGAGTCGGTCATTTTGACCCAGTTACCCGCACAGATCTGACTCAAGAACAGTTAATTCCAAATTTTTCGTTGAAAGAAGTTATTGATACATACCTGGAAGAAAATCCTTGGGCAGAAGAATACTAGTCTCACTTTTTCATTTTTATTGTTGGATGATATTTTGTACTTGTTGTACAGAGCGGACAACTGACACTTGTTGTGTCTCAGATTTTCATTTGTGATGGATCAACAATGTCTCAATATGAGATATTTATTTACCCGAGAAAAATTTAAGGGATGTAAGCCTTGTCCCTTTCAAGCTGATGACTATTCTTAAGAGAAGTAATAGGTGATCTGTGTTATCCCAATGCTGCTTTGAAATGGTGTGAACAAAATAATAATTGTACTAATTCTCTTTTCTTTTTTATCGATGACCTTTGAAAAAAATTGTTGCAAGTAGATTTATTTGTGTTCTGATCCACTTATACTTAATACTTTATAGTGAAAAAACCAGTTTAGTAAAGACAATGTGTTGAAAAGAATTTAAACAAAATCATAGAAGATATTGGACTATCTAATCTTTTTGAATTCTTAATTTACATTGATGAATTAAAAAGCTTTTAAAACTTTTATGTTAATCTTATTTTTCTTCCAAATAGCTTTGAATACAATATGTTTTTGACACTTGGAAAGTAAATTAAATGATCAATATTCACATTTTCTCCCCTTTAAAAAAGACTTTCTTTATATTTCACATTAGCATCATTGTCAAACTCTGTTTTCTTTTTACTGTTTTTTTTTTTGAAAAATTAGAAAATACAAATTATCCTCTTGCTCTGATGTATCAGAGTGATTGAAAGAGGTTGTGTGTTGTATTGGCCATAGGCTTAATATCAATAATGTACAGATTGAATTTTAATTCTGAAAACATTTTTTTAATGACATGCTATCAAACTCCTGTAACAAACAATATTTTTAATTAAATTAATTTAAACATACATAAGTTTTAACTGTAGAAATTTTCAAATCTTTTGCCCAAAAAAATAATGTTTTGGAAATCTCTCGGAATTAGAAAAAAAAAATCCTGTAAAACTTCTCATAGTGTACTAATATTACAAAATTTCTTTTAAATGATACAACTTTTTTTTTTATTTAAGTGCTAAGAATACATTTCCCTGATTGATATTTAAAATATATTTATGAACTTGTATCATGAGTTCATGAATCAATTAAATCTTAAGTGTTGCCCTGCAAACTTAAAAGTTAAAAGGAATGAAGTAGGCATTCCCTAATAAAAGACAGCACTGAATAGAATTTCTTCCTGCACATTTTTTTTCGAGTCATTGATGGTGTAATAAAACAATGAAAGACTTTATCTAGGAATATATGATAAAATGTGTAGATACAAACAAGACATTTTATTTCTTCTAAGTTTTAAATATTGAATGGGTAAGATAATTATATTTTGAAATATAATGAACATTTTCACAAATAATTGTTTCTTAGTTCCATTTAATAATAGTTAAGTATGGCAAAAAGTGTTCCAGGAATTCAAATGAATCCAATATAATGCAGCTGATTTTTTTTACGTGAAGCATAATCATGGGATAGAAACCTTAGTATATTGTAAAATATCGTGCAATTAGTACACTAAAAATGTTATATTTTGTTTAACAATGAACAAAATTTTAAAAAGTAATGTTTCCCTGTTCGAACATTTTCTTTTTCAGTATATTGAATTTATATCAATTTGTTTTTTCCACATTGAGGCATTAGCGATTTCTTAAAATTTTAGCTTTTTGCCGCTGTTCTGATTTCAAGATGGATTTCCATCAAATACAATTATTGTTGACAGCTCTGTTTTTGAAATGGGTGGGTAAATGAGCTGATACTTAATTTTGCTTATTTCGGATTTTGTAAGCATTCAGTGTTTGAAAAGTACTTAACATTACTATTGTCTAGAATTACATGGTTACAATTTAAAATTAAAATATAAGCAACGAGAAATGCAATATCATTTTTTTAATTATGGGCGGATTATTTATTTTTTACAAATTAAGTATTAAAGTGCATTACGCAAATGAAAGTTTTTTGAGAAAAAATTGTCAAATATTGATTTGTTGGCTACATTAACAATTGCTTATCATTTATTATCGTTTTTATTTTTTATTTTATTTTATTTGATATCCATAATGGGCTTCTTGATAGAAATTCTTTATAAATGTATTTATTTGTAAAATAAGTTTTTTTTTTTTTGTTTTTTTTAAAATTATAATGTTCTTGAAAATATAAAATTTTATTAAAGTGCTTAAAGCTAAAATAAAATGGGATATTGACTTAAAATAAGCACTGCCTACTGTCATGTTCATTTTCATGATAATGTTTGATATTCTCTCAGTATGTTTTTTCTTTCTACACACTTATTTCATTTTTCATTGATCTGGTTCGTAAGCTTACAGTAACAAGTTAGCAGTGAAGACTAGATAACAAATATGAAAAAAAATTATGTTAGAACTATTTTATTAATTAATAGTTTTTACTTTGATTTGATGCTTTTTCTTCTTGCCTTTTGAATACCTCTTAATTTTTTCTTTTAACTTGAACACATTAAAAGGATTAAAATGTAACTAGGCATGGAACATTAAACTAAACCAAATTTGACAGCTATGTACAAGACTAATAATCTATTTGGCCAGAATGTTTATTTTACATTTACATTTGATTATAATAATGTATTTTTAGCTTTCATAAAAACTGATATTTTTATTTAAAAGCTGCAATATTTTTAACCTAAATAATTATATTATGTGTATGTAAAGCCAAGTTGTATTAAAAGAAGCTTAATTAGAGATGGTCTTGATTGCTAGCCTTTTAAAATATGAATAAATATGTGCATTTGTCAAATTGTTATTGTTCATAAATGATGATTTTTTATGTTTATGCACATGTTATTTATGAATATATAGAATTAAAATGCCATTGTTTTATGTTTCAACTTTTTATAAAAAGAAGTAAAATAAATAATGTAACATCTAAGTTTGTAAAACTGGGGAATGACGTATGAAGGGCTACTTCTATTAAATTGTTCTGATGATCTAGAATGCTTTCCAAATTGTCTAATTCAAGTATTTCCCAGGCATTTAGCACATGTTCTTATTTTCTTGTAACTTTTACCTTTTTTATTATTTTTATCATGACTAAAAGTAATTTTAATTAATCAAAATTTAATATCATGTTAGTTTGATCAAAAAATATGTTCCTTATTTATTAAGAAAATCTATATGAGCACAAGAGCACAATTCTCAAAAGTGCTGCATAAATTAATTTTTTTTCATTTAAAACTTTGTCCTTTGCTAAAGTTATTAATATAATGCATAATATGCTAAAAAAAATATTGAAATAAAAATATGTATATAAAATATTACATAAAATTTAAATTGGTATTTAGCATTCCTTGGCATTTAGATTTTGAAAATGATTACAGAAATTCCTTTATTTTAGTGGTTCTTGCATAGTTCAACAAAAAATTAAGCATATCTGATAATACTTATTTTAAAATTATTTTTACTTATCACAGCACTAAGTTTTTATAAATGCTTTCAAAATATTCATACAAATTTTCATCATAATACTTTTTTATATGATATTTTAAGCAACTCATTAAAAAAAATTAAAATAATTTTTTTTATAGTTGACAACATTAAGCTAAAATTTTCTATCAAGATATAAAAACCAACCTTTTTTTTTTTCTTAACATTGTCTAAGTGTAAATAAATATATTATTATTATGATGTCAACAGTTTTTTTATTAATATTATTTAAGCATCAAAATAATTAAAAACATGAAATTCACACCATCCATACTCACAACTTTTAGATAAGGGTCAGGGGATTTTTCACAAAAAAAACTTGTAGAAACGAGCTAAGTCATACATTGTTGCATTCAATCATAAAGAAATAATTATTTTAATACTAATATATCATCTGTGAATTTAATGAACCTTCTTTATTAGAATTCGATTAGTTATTATTTTATTATAGGAATGTATTATTTGCACATTATTGCTCAAACTACCAGTTTAAAAAAACACACTTTAACTTAGTAGAAATTCATGAAAGTTCAAGCAAGAATGTAGCACTTAAAAAATGTATCTGCTTAAATTGAATTACAAAATTGTAACTGAATTTTTATTGGATGGTTTAGCCATTGACTCTCATGTGTAAAATAAATTTATCTCACCTCTGACTCTTTATCATGGATTTTATTACACGTGTCTAATCTTTGTTTCATTATGAATATTTATGATCACTTGATGTTTTAGCGATCATGAAATAAATAAAACTGTAAAAAATTACACAGTCATGATTTGGTTTTCTTTCATTCTTATGCTTTTTTATTTTACTTTTAATATTTATACTTCTTTATGGGTATAAATTTTACAATCAATATTTTACCTACTTCCCGTGGTCGCATGGTCTGAATTAAGCGGAAATATTGTTCATAGTTAACTTTGATTTTCTAACAGTTTCATATAATTATCTTTCAATAAAAATATTGTTCTAGGTATCAGATAGCTCTTCATATAGTTCACATAAGGATCAAGCCAGTTCATTTGTGTTATATGTAAAGATTGAAAATAAAAATGTAGACTTTGTAAAACCTTTCAAAGATTTCACAAAAGCAAAAGTGAATCTACATACGACATATTTGAAATTATTTTAAATAATTTATGTTCTTAAAATGATGGACTGCAGATGTCCAAATTGTGTTAATACATATAGCTGAATCTATGCAGGAGTTCAAGAGAGACGCAAAATCTGAATGTCAAATCTCGCTCTAACGGTTCATTAAACCTATTTTGTTTACATGGTACTCCAACTGAAACAAACCCTTTAGAACACTAGAACGATGTTACACAATATTTTCTATGTCCATACACCTTTGGGAATATCTAATTGCTTCTACAAGCAAGGCATAAAACTTCAAGATACAAAATAATGTATATAATCTATAGACATGAACAGACATAGGAACTTTAGAAATTAAATCTTTTTTATTTTCAAATTTATTTTTGGCATCTGGAAACATGTACTTTATGAATTCAATGATGCCCGAAATTATTTACAAACGTATTGTGCTAAAAAATTGTTTCGTAGAGGCTACTCACAGAGAAACTATTAGAGTACGTACAGGATGCTTTGACATTTTGCTAACATTTTATGTGGAGACCTCATAATTTTCATTGAGCCTTCCAATCAAAGAACGAGAGAGCAACTTTTTGGTGATCGAACCGAAAATATATCCATGTTTTGTAGAATAACATTTGAGGGGAAAGTTTTATTCTTCATAAGATGAGATTACTGTAGAAATTCACGTGAGGTTTTGGCAGTTATAATTTATAAAGATTTTGGAAAACAGATATGATTTTCGTACATCAGCCAATCTACAACTACTGGACTTTGAAAATTTG
The DNA here is from genome assembly GCA_002072015.1 of Radix auricularia. NCBI lineage: Eukaryota > Metazoa > Mollusca > Gastropoda > Lymnaeidae > Radix > Radix auricularia. The sequence continues at coordinate 175,470 of MUZC01000142.1, forward strand.
CGTTTAAATTAGAGTATTTAAAAAATCTCATATGACATTGTCAAGCAATGAATTTTTACCTCACGAGTTAAAAAAAAAAGAATTCAATATCAGTTGATTTATTCAAGATTATTAAGATATTTAGGCTCTGTGTTACCCTGCCTAAAATAAATATCATTAATGGAACTTAGTTTGGAACTGTCTTAATGCAAGATGTTTAAATAGGCGTCTATAAAATAAAGTTCATAAAAAATTAATTACGATCAATAATATTGTCTAATCTTTAGCTATTTTTGGTAATGAGCATGGCTTGGCTGACAAAATGGAAAACTTCAATTTTATTAAAGAAATGGAAACTTTTCTTTTTATTTCTAACATAAAAATGAAGCAACTCTGATTATAACTTTCTAATACTAATTAGTTAGTTAGTTATTTCCTCTCGGGCCGAAGACGGCACATATGGCAGAGGTCATGGATTTCCATTTGCGACGATCCGTTGCTAATTGTATTAAGTCCTGGATATTTCTTAGACCCATGGTTGAGCTTTCTCTTATGTTTGTTCTACGCATGGTTTCTTTAGGTCTTCCTTGTTTTCTTTTGCCTGTTGATGTCCACATGAGGGCCTGACGTGGGAGTCTTCTCTCGTCCATTCGAAGAACATGACCGATGTAATTCCATCGTCTTCTCCTTATAAAATTTGACACATATTCTTGGTTGGTTTCTTTTCTTATTGATTCATTTTATTTGAAATCACTCCATTTAATATTTAAAATTTTTCGGAGGCATTTGTTTTCGAATGCAACTAATTTTTTTTAGATATATTTAGTGGATTTCCAGCTTTCGCATCCATACGTTAATACAGGGATTACACAGGAGTTGAATAGCCTAAGTTTTGTATGCTTGCTAATTGTCCTTGATCTCCAAATATTTGTAAGTTTGTTAAAAGCACTTGACGCCAACGCAATTCGAGTCATTATCTCTGATGTTGTATCTCCATTATATGACATTTTGCTTCCTAAATAAGTGAAGCTGGTTACTTTCTCTATAGTTTGATCATTACGTTTTATATCATTGGATTGGTTGGTGAGGTCCATGATTTTTGTTTTGGTTGTGTTGATTTCAAGACCAATTTGATTTGAAAAGTGCTGGAGACGATCTGTTTTTTCTTGGATGTTCAAATGCGTTGAGCTTAAAATAGCCAGGTCATCTGCAAAGTCAAGGTCTTCCAATGTATAATAGAATTTTGTCAACTATCAAACCTTGTGATAGCAAGCACATTATTTCCCCATAAAGATATACATAAAATTACTTGGGTCTCTCCCTATGGCGGATTAGGGGGGGGGGCTGAGCGGGCTAAAGCCACGGGCCCCCAACGTTTTGGGGCCCCCAAACTTTTTATATTTTATAATAAAAGTGTACAAATGTTTGCACGAACCCTTGAAAATATAATAAACTAAATAAATTTATAAACATTATCTATTAAACTGATTATTAAACAAATGTAACAAAGATATAAAACTAAAATGCTATCTCACCCTGGTGAGACCTATACTAGAATATGCATCTTCGGTGTGGGACCCATCCACCAGAGAAAATATTGATAAGTTAGAACAAATCCAAAAAAGAGCTGCCAGATTCATTACTGGAGAATATTCAAAACTGACAAGAGTAACACCATTAGTTAAATCATTAAACCTTGAAACACTAGAGGATAGAAGAACCAAGAGTAAATTAGTAATTATACATAAGGCAATTAATTCTAATTTAGAAATACAACACAAAGATAACCTAATACAACCCTCAAATAGACACAAAGACAAAAACACCTTTTTTATTCCATATGCAAGAACAAACACATACAAGTTTTCTTTCTTTCCGTCCGGTATTCGGGCGTGGAATGGGTTGCCTGAAGAAACCAGGAAAGCCACCACTTTATCATCTTTTAAAACTCTAGTAAGAATACAGGACTAAACACAAACCATAGAAATACGTAGGACGCAATAATCTTCTGTACAGAAGGAGCGTCTGTAACATATAAGATAAGATAAGATAAGATAAGATAAGATAAGATAAGATAAGT
>MUZC01000142.1:178401-190852 GCA_002072015.1 Radix auricularia
AACTAGATCCGAAATAAAAAACCTAGACACGCTAAAAATAAACAAATATGACGTCAAAGAGCCTCGCACCAACACAAAAAAGGTATTTCTTATTTGAAAATGAGCATGTTTCAAATTATTTTATTTTATTTTCATCCAAGAATGTAATTATTTTCTTTTAAATTGTCAATCTAAAAAATTCCCATATTTTAGGCAAAATCCTTATAAATTCCTAAATTCCCATTTTAAAAAGTTTGGCTAAAAAAAACACGATTCGGGAAATTTCTTACGACTTCTTAACACTGCGCGATTCAGACCTGACAGTCTTAATAATCTATAAAACTTGGCTCACTTAGAGAATATAGTATAAAATATAGTTTATATTTTTAAAATTTATCAATTTAGACAAGCTCCGCTGGTCGTGTGGAAAGGGCATAGGCTTGTGATGCAAGTGGTGTCGGGTTCGATTTCCAGCGGTGGAATGTAAAAAATTTTCTTTTCACACTCAATTTTTAACACACCGGCGAACATTTTAAACAGTTATTTCTTCGTGTTCGTTTCTTTTTTCATTATTAATATTTAGTTACAGTCTTATATTAGCTGTTAGCAATCATATTTTAAGGTACGCTGGCTGGATAGGGCCCCCGTTTGATTGCAGCCAGGGGCCCCGTGCAGTCTTAATCCACCCCTGGTCTCTCCGGATAATTGCACAAAAAACCAAATAGATCACTTCTGCATAAGTTCAAAATTTCGATCATCAGTCCGAGACGTAAGAGTATACAGGGGAGCAGATATTGGCAGTGATCACAACCTCTGCATTGCCAAACTAAAAATGAGATTAAAACATTTGAAGAAACCAACTAAAAATATGAAAATAGACCCATTCACTAAATCTGATAGGCAGAAGTGTCGTTGACTCTTGTTTAGAGGCAGTAAACTTTTTCTAATACAGTGCAACTGAATTATGCTATTTTCTTAGCTTCAACCAACAGGTGAAAGAGACTAAGCCTAGTAACTGAAATGCTGGTAAATTCTCTTTTCGATACCAGATAAGAACCACATGCTGTTGCAACTGACGCTATTCTAAAGTCTCCTCCTCAGATTATAGAATCGTTAGAATGGTTACAAGACCAGTCACAGAAGAGGGACACCAGAAGAGAAGCAGAAAACATTGCTAAGAAGATGCAAGAATTATAATTTGCTCTCATGCTTTTCTTTTGGGAAGAAGTGTTGCAAGATTGTAATTGTTAAAGTGGTCACTGGTGGTGATGCCCCTGAGGTATCTCTGAATGCCAGAAACAAATTTCGCATATATGCTGTCTACGCCTTTGTTGACAAACTTGAGACAGAGAAGAATTGACGAGGACAGGTATTTAATGATATAGCAGTTCGAATTTCTTGTTTGTTCGATGCACCACAAACATCTCGGTGTTGTGAAGCAATGGTCCCCAACTTTTTGTATCGCCACGGACCGGTCAAAGTTTGATAATTTCAACGCTGACCGCCCCCCCCCCCACCGTCAGCGGCCAGCGGTAAAATTATCAATCAAACTTCGACTGGGGGTGGGGTGGGGCATTGATTGTAGGCGGTTGTTCCGATCTGCGCTAACGTGTCATCAATGATCTTTTGAAGGGGTGCCGCCAAAATGGGTTTTAAAAAATTGCCTCTGGTTTATGGGAAGACGCACAATCTCGAGAGAGAAACACCACTGCAATACTGTCACAGGATGACCGCTTCTGATACCATTTTTATGTAACGGTTGAGGTCCCGTTTTCTTACTTTCTTGTGATTGACCTATTTTGTGTTTCTTTGTGGGCTTGTCTAACAGTATCTTCTTTCACACAATAATTCAATTCATCAATAGAATCCAGGAAAAATGTTCTTTAATAATGCATTAACGAATATGTACACTTATTTTACAATATGAGACAATGTTCCTTTTACTTCTACTAGCGTCATCTCTGTCTCTAAACTTCTCAACTTCTAACTACCGCTCGAGTCATGTCTCCGTGTTCTCTCTCAGTGACCACACACACTATTGGCCTCGAGATTTGCCTTCATTTGACCCTGACACACCACCGCATTCCTTTCATCCAAATGTCTCACGTGACAAATACCCCCAATAATTCCATTTTTACCCCAAATGGGGTAATTAACCCCCGTTCGCCGACACGTCAGGTTATTGAAAGATTTTTTTTAAATTAATATTTTTTTAACAATATTTTTTTTCTAAACAAAAAAGTTACCCATGATGATTAATAATCAATGTTTAATTTGTTTGTTTTTTAAAAAAATATTTTCAAAGGATGTAAACGCAGTTCGTTTTTTTTTCAAAGGCCGGTTAAATGTTCTTAAAAGTTTATGTTAATATTATGGTTACCCCAAAAGGAGCGAATTCTAGTGAATCTCATATGCCCACAATGTTTCTGCATTACCCTCAAGAGTTACCTTTTTACCCCAAATGAGACAATTTACACATGTTCACTGATCCCTCGGTTAAACCGCCCGATAGCGGTGGCAAATGTATTTTTCAAAAGGTATTAATACTATTAACCCCACAAGAGAATGCAACAATTTAAACACGCCTAGTCTATTGATGACATTATATTTACAACTCTTGTGTGACGTACGTCAAATCATGGGGGGGGGGGAATATTTTTTAAAAATACAAAACAAAAATACTCGTAAGCTTCGGAATAAAAAGTTATGATTATATATATTTTTTTATGGCATAGTATTTTTCAGTCTTCTACTCGCAGAAATAACTGTATCCTGTACAAATGTGGGGTTCATACAGTACTCGCCATACCCCTCTTCCAGCCCATACCAAATATTTATTTTTAGAAAACATAAGATTTGATATCAATGTGACAATTTTAGATCTAATGTCTCTGACGTGGGGGGCAGCAAGGATGAAAAATCGGCCTAAATCGCGTGTCGTCATTTATGGACGGCTCCTAATGGTGTTATTCTTGTCAGTTTTGAATATTCTCCAGTAATGAATCTGTCATTGTAGTTTGTTTTAGTTTATCAATGTTTTCTTTGGTTGATGGGTCCCTTACAGAAAATCCATATTCTAGTACATGTAGGTCTCACAAAGGTGAGGTAGCATTTTAGTTTTATATCTTTATTACATTTGTAAAAGTTTCTTTTTATAAAGCCTAAGGTTGAGATAGTGCGCAGCTCAAAATGGTGCCCCACGACCCAGCGTCGGGTTAAAGGACAGTTCAAGTTCAAGGTTTTGTTTGATTTTTAAAATAACTTTATTGACATGGGGATTCCATGATAATGTGATTAATTTCTCACTTATTATGAAGTCTAAGTATTTTGCATCTTTAGTTTGGGTTAGTTCTTTTCCATGAATGAAATATTTTGAATTTATTTGTTTCTTTTTCTTTGTTAGGCCCCTACTCTTAACAGTTGACTCTTTTCTGGGTGGAAGGACATAATCCAGTTAGTTTCCACTTTTATTAATTCATCTAAGTCTTTTTTTAAATTTTGCGTTCTTGTTCTGACTTAATGGTTCTATAGATTATACAATCATCAGACACATAACCTAATTTTTTTTTCCTATTGAGATGTTGTTGGGTAAATCATTTATATAAATTAAAAAGAGTAAGGGAACCAGTACAGTTTCTCGAGGACCTCCTGAGTTAACCTTTATAGGTGCAGATTTAGATCTATTATTATTACAGTTTGCCCCTACCAAAAGGAAGTCTTGGATCCAGTGATGAAAGAGATCTGAGATTCCAGAGTAGTTACGCTTTTTAAAAGTAAACTAAGGTGGTGAACTTTGTCAAATGCTTTGGAGAAGTCTTGTAATATTGTATCTATTTGACCTTCATTGTCTAGGCCTTTTGATAGTTCATCTATTAAACCTATTAATTGTGTTTCACATGATCTGTTTTTTCTAAAGGCGTGTTAATGTGGGCAAAGGGCATTATATTTCTCAAGGTGGTTAACTATTCTAATAGATAGTATGTGTTCTAGTAATTTACAGCTGATACTAGTAAGTGTTACGGGTCTGTATTTACCGGGGTCTGATTTATCCCCTTTCTTAAAGAGTGGAGTTACGTTGGCTATTTTCCAATCCTGGGGCAATTTACCCTTGTGTAGAGAGGCTTGAAAAATAACTACAAGGATTTGGGACAGTTCATTGCTTAGTTCTTTTAATAACCTGTCAGGCAATTCATATGGGCCAGTAGCTTTTTTATTTTAAAGTTTGTAAAAAGTGAATGTATACCTATCTCGTCTACAGTTAACAGTTATGTTACCGATTTCTTCCATTTTATTTAAATTTATTAAGACTTCCTTGTCGCCTGTAGAGTTGCACTCTAATATCGTAACACGCGTGAAGCCATAAATTCGACATTAAATAAATTGTAAACAATCAAATGTTGAGGTGGAAATTTTATTTAGAGTTGCGCGTTGTCATGGGATTTCACAGTTTTTCAAATCCCCTTTCCCCTTCATCATAAATCTGTTACCCTCCCGCCCCCTATGTGCGTGACGTTATTTTGGTCGACATTTTTCATATCACTATCACACAAGTTTGGCTTATGTGGTCGAGTGGCAGCGCGCTCGACTGGCCTACCGATGGTCACGAGTTCCAATCCAAGCGAAGGCAAGGATTTGTTCCCGGGGCCTAGAGCGTCCCTGAGTCACCAAGCTTCGAATGGGTACCTAACAATAGTTAGGTGGCTGGGTAATGCGTGGAACACTCATAGCCGTGGCCTGTAAACGCTGCATCACTTGCCAACAGATCATACGTCATGGTCTGTAGACGTAATTATCTTCTGCATAGATGGAGCAACTGTATTAGGCTTTTTAAAAATTTTTATTGGGGCTGACATTTTGGCTTTTTACCAAAATTACAATCTGGCAATCCTGGCCAGGATTATAGTTAAAATCAAGATGGCAGCGCCCATTGACACAAGCTCGTATACGAATTTTGAGAATGCCGAATATATTAATTACAGAACACCATTGGCTTCTCGTTATGCCAGCTCCGCAATGACTAAAAACTTTGGAGATGTGAAAAAATTCTCAACTTGGAGGCAATTATGGTTTAATTTAGCTACAGCAGAGAAGGTAATAGTAATCACTAACTGAACTGAGCAATATCCGCACGCTTGACGGTGACGGGGGGGGGGGGGGGGGGGGTGGTGTGCCAAGCTTTGTGACGTCATATAGGAGGGGGGTCTAAGTTTTTGTGTCGCCACATGACAAGGGATGGGGGAGTTAAATATTGGGTAAATTATCGTTTAGCGGATCCGGCCGCCATCTTTGTTTATATGCAAACTTCTGAAGCACTACAACTAAACCTAGCCTAACCCTAAATTCTTTATTACCTTCCATTTTGGAAACTGGAAACATTCACTTATAAAAATGTTAAAACTTAACTCATTTCTCTTAAATTAAATTGGGCGGTGTATAGAGTTTCCGACCTAACAATATTACCGTCCTCGACGCGGCCACCATCTTGGATCCGTACAACGATAATTAGCCAAAAATTGCATTACGTCAGTCATGCCAGTCATGGACAGCCCCTTGCCCTTACCTTCCTGCCCTTCCAGGAAAATTATCGTTGTACAGATCGGGGCAAAATAAGGTCTTTTCCGGCCGCCATCTTTGGTTGCTATGCAAGTCACAAAGATGGCGGGCGGATCGAAAGTCCCCACTGAGGGGAAAATGCTGAAAATGAAATGGGCCTGGCAATGGAAGAAAAAAAAACAACACTTTATAAATAATTCTCGAGTTATACCGTTCCGAAATATCACTAGTAAAACACTTAAATTAGCTCCTTCCATTTAGCAAATCACTAATAAATTTCCATTGCGATGTTTGGGCTACGGTGGCAAATCGGAAATAGAGCGAGCCTTCAAATTTGCGCGCTTATTGATTATTGCATCACTCGCTATGTCCGCAGTTTCATATTCAATGATTTGTATCTTATAATTATAAGGAAAGGCGTTCCCCCTCACCCGTTTTTTTTTTATTTTGGGGAGGGTACTTTATTATTTATTTCAAATTTTAAAGGGAGGCATTCCCCCTCCCCTTAGACCCCTGCCCCGGTGAGGGAGACAACCGAGGAAATAGAACAACAAAGGGAGATAACTACAACATAGCAACCATACAGTCCTGGACGCGACCAACTTTCCGGCCGCCATCTTGGATCTGTATAACGATAATTAGCCACCTTCCCTAATACTAATATGGGATAGAGTGAGCTCCATTTTTTATACCCCTATACTATTAATAATGCCTGGCGGCTGGATAGCGAAGTCAATAGTGTGCTCACCTTCCAAGCTGAGGGGTGTGGGATCGAGCCCACATTAAAGCCACTATAAAATTGTTGAGGAATGACTCGAACTAAGAAAGTCCTCCACTGACCTGGAGAGGGATAGGTGCCACCAGGGTCTACCAAGCCCGAGAATGTTCTAATGGAAACATTAGAACTCCTTACGACAATGAAAAAAAGAGGTTATGGGACTTTAAACAAAAAAAGGCATGGTGAAAGCGACATTGGACTTCCAGAAGTATTCGATTTTTTATTTTTTTAGTCTACTTCCCGTTTCAAAGTTGACAGTTCTCAATTATTTAAATGAATTGTCTGCTGCTACGACTAGTCATAACAACATAATGTTATTTCTATAGTATTTCTAGCCATAGCAGTAGCCAATTTTTTTACTGTTACGCTTTGTTAAAAATTGCATTTTGCTTACTGTTATGACTAAACATTAAACATGTATTGTAATGAGGGTAAGGAAGGGTAATAAGCCCCAGGTTTTTAACATGTTTTCTTTTTTTTCCTTTGAAATCAATAAATAAAAAATATTATTACATACAAACAACTTACGCTTTTAATTCATAGTTAACTCATATTTGTATGAAGGCAAAATTTTATTCAACATAAAAATGACATAATTATTAAGCAATATCACAGAAATATACTAAAAAGTTAGACATATCCACTAATGAAACTGGACTGAAATGGGAGCAACAAGCCCCATTTTGTAGAAGGTATATATTTTCACAGTGTCTGTTTACAACTCTCATTGGTCCACTCTATGTCTTAAATATAAGCCTCTTTTTGGATTTCTATGCATTTAACATGGTACCAAATGCTTTGGTTCACCATTTTTGTGTCCTGTTGTGAGTGACAAAGTGAGTTTCATCAACAATAAATTTCTGACTGGGATGACCACATAATTTCCGCTCTCTGTTAAGTATTCCTGTGTAGTTCAAACCATTTCTCAATGACCTAAGGGTATTCAGCTTTAGCCCTTGCATTGTGCTTTGTTTTTCTAGAGACAACTGTTGGATGGTGCCTTGGAAAGCCTCAAAACCAGACAAGACTAGGTCAATGATCCACTAATTGTGACTCTATCAATAATACAAAAACACGTTTTGAAAATTATTTCCACAAATCATTAAATTTTGTTTTAAATTTAAAGCATATCTTAATATTGTTTACAAGCGCAATACCCGTGCTACGCTTTGGGGTCGGCATAGTAAAAATATCAATACTTTCTCCTTTTTACCCAGGTTTAGAAATAATATTGTTATTGATGCCTGCACTACCACTGAAAAGTGACCTTTAAAAGTTCAAAAATGTGCCCCTCTACATAAAAATAATAGTGCCACCAATTAGCCTCAATCTTAACCAGGTGCATCATTTCCTTTTCACAAATTATTAGCTCAAACAATGAGGTCATGTCATAATATATTTTATGCAAAAAAACACACAACAGGCTCATTTAATCTCAACACCAAAATTTTTAATTTTTTATGACTAAATTTTCAATTTAAATAAAAAATAATCAAGAGTTACCTCGCATAGCGATCACTGACTGATGGATCGCTTAGGCGCAATATTTAGAGGGATTCGTTTAAAACATGAAATTTCTTTACTTTATCAATATTTTTGGGTGGTTTTCACATATGTTTAGAAGTTGGGGGCATTAATTATTTTTAACAAGCTAATTAATGAGCAACAGGACCAAAGGCCTCTCACAAATGCAGGAATGTTTTACATTTATGTTAATATTAGAGCACTTTATAAACAATCTCAAATCCTTCATCCAAGACCCACTTTATGTTGCAAAAACAAATGGCTTCCTCCCTAGCAGTACATGACCTATGTATATCAGTATTTAACTCAATAAAATAATAACATACTAATATTGTTAAAACTGAAAAAGGTACATGCTTTGTATAGATTTTCTTATAACTAAAGGGAAATTTGACAATCTTAGCTTAAAAATATGTTTTAATCATCAAAACAAAGATAAACGGACTGAGCAAAAGTTTTAAGACATGTTTAAATGAAACAGGAAACCTACTCCTTAGCTCAGTAGGTTAGAGCGTTTCTCCTGTGGGCATGTGGTCAAACCCTTAAAACCGTCAGCAAACGCCAATCTAATGTAAATTCCACTTAATGACTAATGGATGATTATAAAAGATCTATGTTTGTTTTAATTTTTAAAATCATTTATTCTATCATTAAATAACTTAGAACTGAGGTTATAAATTAAGACTGCTTGTTAAGACCTATTAACTGTTGATAAAAAGACCAATATTCTGACCGTTGGAGAGTTAGCAATGTATCATTTCTCAGCTTTAAAGTTTAAGGAACATTGTGGCTTAAATTTCCAAGTTTTTTAAAAAAATTCATTGTCACTCATCTCCGAGGAAAGATATGTTTAAATAGTGTATTTAATGTAATCTTTTCTGAAAAGTAAATGTAACTGTGAGTTGAAGTAGGCTTATTGTCATTTTTATTAAAATTACAAAATCAAGTTTATAATTATTTTCTAGGAACTGGGCTTGGACATAACTGATGAGCAGCTGGAGGAAATGAAAAAAAACATCTACAATATTGATTTCGAATATGCAGCAAAAGAAGAGAAAAAATATCGCCATGATGTGATGGCACATGTTCACACATTTGGTGCAGTATGCCCAAAAGCAGCTCCTATTATTCATCTGGGTGCAACATCATGTTATGTTGGGGATAACACTGTGAGAATGTTTTTGTTTCTTTTTCAAAATGTATATGTAATTAACAACAACATTACTGGCAAAGTTTTTGAGGAATTTAGCCACTTTTGAGTGGGAAAACATGTTTTATTGCAAAAGAAACATTTCAAAGCTTATTTAAAAAGTAATGTTGTGGATATTACTAAATTAATAATTAAACTTGTAAGATAGACAATTAAATACTTTAATACTAAATGTTAAATGAAATAAAATTTTCTACTTTTATTTTTTAAACATTTTTTAGTAATTTTTTCTCCTCATTTGGATTTGATGGTTGTATTGGTTCTTAATTTAAAAATAATTTATACTCATTCAGGATTTGATTGTACTAAGAGATGGTCTTGAAATTCTTAAACCCAAGGTAATTTTACTTCAACCACATGTTTGATTTAAAAAACTTAAATTTTATTTTGGATTGGTAGATAACAATATATTTTGCTCTATATCTGTAACTTTTAAAATTAAATAACTTATTTAAATGTTAATTAGAAATCTTTTTATATTTAATGAGATCTTATTTTAAATTCCAGATTGCTTCTTGCATCAACGAGTTGTGTAAATTTGCATTAAAGAACAAATCTCTTCCCTGTTTATCATACACACACTTGCAGTGGGTTCTATTTTATTATTTTGATGATTTATTTTTTCTGATTATGGGAAGTGAATATGAGCATGTACCTCAGAACTTAAATCCCCATCATAAGTCATCATTAGGCAAAAAGTTAAATTAACTCAAATAATTTGTCAATTTTAGTTAGCATTTGTACTATCTTTCAAAAGTTTTTTTTTCCTTCTCTGTTCTTCAGGGAGTCATTGGTAATAACAACAATAATATTGTAGAAACTGTATCTTAAGTTCAAATATTAATCAAAAGTAAGAAAAAGATGTGAGAAAGCTTAATGAGAATCTGAAAGAACATTTCAAATGAAAGACTTCATTATCAGACATGAGTATTAAATATACAAAAAAGAAAACTGTTATTAAGATTTATAGAGACAGGATTTATCATTATAACTTAAAATATTCATTCCAACTTTCTCATATCCTGTTTTAAATTATTGTTTTAAAACAAGAAAAGCTTTGGAAGATGATTAAGTTATACTTTTTTTTTTTTTTTTTTTTTTTTTTTTTTAAATTTGATCGCTGATATACTTTTTACTGATTGTTGCTTGCTACTAGAGCTGCTCAGGTATCAACAGTTGGTAAAAGAGCTTGCATCTGGGCTCAGGAGCTGCTTATGGATCTTAAAAACATGGAGAGAATCAGCAGTGAGCTACGTTTTCGTGGTGTGAAAGGTACAACTGGAACACAAGCAAGTTTCCTGGCACTGTTTGAGGGGGACGCCAGTAAGGTAGAGAAATTGGATCAACGTGTCACTGAATTATCAGGTTTCAAAAGGTGAATTATTTTTTATCATGAACTTTCTCTTTTTAATGGGTCTATAATAAATTATAATTCATTTGATGTATAAAAAAAGTGTCCTTGTGCATCAAGCAGATTTATGAAAGAAGAATGGAGAAATTATTTAATAATAAACTCACTGAAAATGTATTATGTATTTTCAGTCATTTCATCATTTGTGGACAGACTTACCCCCGAAAAGTTGATGTAGAGATACTGTCAGTATTTGCTAGTTTTGGTGCAACTGTACATAAGGTATATGTGAACTTCTAAACTGACGTGGTGGTCGAGAGGTAGCGCTCTCGACTGTCATACCGATGGTCACGAGTTTGAATCCACACGAAGGTGAGGATTTGTTCCCGGGGCCTGACGAGTCCCCGAGTCACCCAGCTCCGAATGGGTACCTAACTAGACAATAGTTAGGCGGCTGGGGTAATGCGTGGAACCCCTATAGCCGTGGCCTGTGACCGCTGCATCACTTGCCAACAGATCATCTCTCATGGTCTGTGGACGCAATTATCTTCTGCATAGAAGGAGCGTCTGTATATCTAAGATCAGATAAATCAAATTAAAAAACTAAAGCCTTTATACTTAAATAATATTGTATGCTTGCGCTGGATGGCATAAAATACTACACCTCAATGTGTTTGATGATTAAAAGATTTTTTTGCATGCATGTGTGTAGTTTGGATTTGTAAACACTTTTAACTTATTATGAAATGAATTTTTAAGTTAGTGATGAAGTGCTTCATAACTCTTGAATTAGCAATTTATCATGTCATTTTTAAATATTTTTTTTAAAACTTGAACTTAAAATATTTGGTTTAAAAAAATTCTGATATTAATTTGCAGATCTGCACAGATATTAGGTTATTAGCAAGTTTTAAAGAACTCGAGGAACCTTTTGAGACAGAACAAATAGGTGCTTTTATTTTGCCATTCCTTCTGTCTGTTAATCATATCATAATGATATATTTCACTCTTAGTACTACTCTTAAAATTGTTAGATTAGGCACTTTGTTTCTAATGTCAAATTCTTGTTTAAAATTTGTATCAACACAAACTTGAAGGGAATGCATATCTGCATGATTATTCTGTAATTATAGCATTGACTAATGATGAGTGATTTTTTATGTTGTATGTTAATTCACTTACCAGGCTCCAGTGCTATGCCTTACAAACGTAACCCCATGAGAAGTGAAAGATGCTGCTCGCTGGCCAGACTACTCATTAGTTTAGTTCAGAATCCTTTGCAAACAGCCTCAGTGCAGTGGATGGAGAGAACTCTGGATGACAGTGCTAATCGGCGGGTCGTGCTGCCTGAGGCTTACCTGGCTGCAGATGCTGTTATTATAACTCTTCAAAACATTTTTGAGGGTTTGGTTGTCTATCCTAAGGTAAATCAAAATTAAAGTAAAAATTTTTGAGTGTTGCATTGATTTGTTAACATGCTTTCATTTTATATTGAATTAAAAAACAGTTGAATGAAAACACCCTACAATTGTTTTATGTGAGATGGACCAATGTTAGAATTTTATAAGTGTGTCATGTTTCTTATAAAAGCTTGTGGATAACGCCTCTTTCTGTAAATCTGGTGTTCATGATCTTGTTGATACCATTTTATATTTTAGGATCTTCCTTGGGCACTTGAAGTAGTCAGCTCCTTTGACTCCCACATTTTCTTTAATAGTGTAAATTATGACCTTAGCTCAGCTCCATCATTTATGTCAATGGAACTTCTTAAAAGAATTTCAAAGTTCCACTTATCACGCTAAGGAAATCAAGACTCTTGGATGAGTTTGCCCTCATGATCCTTATCTTGCTATTATTAGTATTATTTATGCAAAGTCTGTGCTGTCTTTAAACTGTGCCTACTAAAATATCCTACGTGTGGAAGAAGATCAGCAGTCCCGAGCCTGCGCTCTTCATGGGGCTTCCCGGAAAAACCCCTCGGCCCTCTGGCCCCCTAAGTGACGTAAAGACCGAGAAGCCCCCCCCCCCCCCCCCCCCCCCCCCCCCCCCCCCCCCC
>MUZC01000142.1:194556-216415 GCA_002072015.1 Radix auricularia
TATATATATGAATATACATATTATTTCTTAAAACTAAATACTATTTGCGAAATAAATATTTTCAAAATGGTAAAAACTGTTAAACACAAATGATGATGGATTTAAGTGGTTGGAAAATGAAAATTACAGTGGCACTTCGTTGCTTTTAAATTTTCAGGGTTTGAAGAATTTGTAAAAGAATTTTCAGGATTCAAGAAATTTCAAAAACGGGATTTCAGGGTTCATAGCTTCCAGTGAGTGGCACCACTGCCTTAAGTCAAGCATTTAAGGCTATGTAATATTTCTCAAGATTAAATGTTTTGTTTTATTTTATTTAAGGTTGACAGATTTATAGAAGAAGAGGTGAATCCAGTATTGATGAAGTATAAAGACATCTTTACAAAAGCTGAACTTCTTGAAATTTGAAGTTATTGTATTTGGAAATTCATTGATGTATAATCAGAATTAATCAAATGGATTGGTGTTAGATTTGTTTAAAGTACAGAATATTGAGAACAGTATAGCTCAAAATAAATTTTTAAAAATGAATATTTAATACAGAGTATAGGAAAAAAAATTTTTTCTCTAAATCTTTCTTTATAATATTTATAGACACAACAAACCTGTCAGTGGATAACAAAACAAAAAAAACGAAGTTCTTACGTGTAGATCCCTTCTTCTCGTCAATATTTGTCTTTTCCTTTCGTAGCCTACAGTCATACATACTGCTTAATCTTTTCTCGTTACCACATTCTCACTCCTTTATTAATATTAAGTAGCTTAACAAGAATAGTAAATCCTCGGTATGTAATATAGTTACTGCGAATCTGAATAAACTGAATTTTATGGTAATGATAGAATAATTTATCAAATAATCTATTTTTACACATGAATCAATTCAATAATTTCATTTATTATAAATGTGTCATTATTGTTAACAGGCATTAAAACTTTTGTTCTTTTCTTTTTCAAATATTATGCATTTATCATAGCATTTAAAATATATGGTAAAATTTTGTATGATTTTCATCTTTTTGATAGAATTAAAAGTACATTTTTACTACTGCCTTTTGTCAGATATAATATCAAGAGGTGCAATACATAATGGCAAGAAAACATTAAAACATGATGATCACTATGCTGGAGTCACTTTTTTTCCTCTTCCAATTTCCATTGGTTATTCAGTATTGTTGGGTATCTTTTACTTATATGTCATATTTAATTTAGATCGTGTGGTGATATCTTGGTAAGATGGTGATACACTGGGCTATATTTAAATTACTATTAAGAAATTCCAACTTCATATTTTCACTGTTTTAATCCCATCAAGTACCAATTCTGGGGAGAAAGGACATGTCTATTTGGCAACCTGTTGCGCGCTTCACAACTACTGTAATAATATAAAAGTCATTTTTGTTGCAATCCCTCAATTGGATTAACGATTCAGATGAAAAAAGGGTTCAATGATAACAGACTTAACAAATTAGATATAATGGGACTATTCGCTGGCCAATTAAAAAATAAATAAATTTGTTTTAAATTAATTTGATATTTTGATACCACAAAAATTTGAGTCTAATTTAAAGATTTTAATAAGATATCGAAGTTCCAAATATTTGTGACTAATACAACTTTCATATTTACATATGTAGTATTTATTTAGGTATTTAGTTAAGGTAAAAAGAAACCTAAAAAAAACCCACTTTTATAATGAAATACAAATTTATTGTTTATTTTATTAACAGGTTTTATTATTTTTAAAATGTTATTAACTCTATATTTAAAAGAAATATGAAGATAAAATAAATTAATAAATTAAATATATCCAATACATTTTTTAAAAAGCATTTGTTGTTAATTTCTTCACATAAGTTATTAAACTTTAAAAGCGAACACCTTTTAACTTCCAACAGAAAATTAAATTTAAATCAGAAAGACTATCTAATTTATAAAAGTAGAGGTAAGCAAATAACAGTTACCCAGGCAAGCTTCAATGCTAAGCTTATACTCACCACAATGTTGTATGTTTTTTAAATGCAATATTTTAATAAATCTAATATTTGAATCCAAGGATGAAGCTGAATTTTTCCTAAGCTGGAAATTTTTAAATTGTACTAGTATTATGTCTATGCTACAGCAACATAAAAACTTTATGCTCAGCAATATGACTAGGCTTAAGTAAAAATGCTTCAATAAGTATTCTATGTATACATGGTTATTACTTTAATTTTAATACAGACAATGGGCTTACATTTTTGGACAACTTTTTTATTTTAATTCAAAAAGTGTAAATAATCAGAGTAAAACAAATATGCACAAATAATTGACAAAAAGGTCACATTATACTTAAAAGAAAATAACACTGATACACATTTGTATCTGAACTATTAAAAGTAAAAGTAATTTCAGAACTCTAAGTGGCAAAGTAATAACTGAACACCATTCGGTTACAAGTGCATTAAAGCTAAAATAGTTAAATACACTGAGTGTATAATAGTAGACAACCATAAATATTCTTGTGTGTTGAACACAACCATTACATTAGTTATCTTCTTCAACCCCTTTATCATTAACCCCTTTATCATTATCCTCTGTATCTTGTAAGTCATCCTCAGTTTTCTCTTCTTTGTTTTCATTGGTTTCCCCAGAACCTGGTTCTGAATTTACACACACTGTTTGTGCTTTGTCCCCATTTTCTTCTAACACATCTTCATCTGCTCTCATGACACTTAGTGGCTGGGGACTTGTCACAACCTGTAAAGACCTTTATCATTACTAAGGCACAAACAAGTCAATGTCAAGGAAAATATAAACAAAAACATGTAATTATTTTTAGCACATGCTTGGCTTTTGGTTATATAAAGTGCAAAGCTAAGAACTAATGTGATCTATACAAAGCTAAATTTAAAAAAACACTTGGATTAAAAATAACATTCATAATAAAATATTTCCCCTAAATTAATGACAGCATGATAAGCAACACTGGCATGGTTATGAACAATGATCTTAAAAAAAAAACGACTAATGGTATGGTACCAACTAATATTTTAATGACCCCCCAGTTAATATGCAGTGTAAACTGATAAAACATTTTAAAATTGTCTTTTTTAAAATTGTTCTTTTAGGAGCACCAAATCTTACCAATAAACTATAATTAGGTCATTTAAAAATAAGTAATATGTTTTTTTGTATTACTTTATTTATTGCTTATTAAAATCAGGAAAACAATTATTATGAAGTTACACAATACAAACAAATGCTAATGAAATATTGTTTGAAGCAAAATTATGCCATTTGACAATCTTGTAAATAGAGCTGCAAAATATTACTATTTTGTTATTAAGTTATTGAAATCAGTTATTTATGGAAGATGAAGTATTTTCAAAATAATACTACAAACACAAATGTTAAATTAACGCTTCTTAATGCTTTTATTGGCATTGCATTGTTCTGCTAATTATATATATTCCAACTTAGTTTCAATTTAAATAAAAAATGCTTAGCGGGATAATTTTTCCATCCACAATAAAAATTCTGCTTAAAATAGATCTTAGATCTTTTTCTTTTTAATTCAATGGACATTTAATAAAATATAAGCCCAAATTAAACTGATCTGCTTAAATTAAAATTCATGACTCATGCATTAACTTTATAAATTACACCAAAAGTGAATTATAAAATGTTATGCAACTCAAAATGTCCCTAAATGAATCAATTTATTTGAGATCTTAAAATTTTATAAATCAACAATTACTTTCATAACAACTAAAATTCTGTCCCTTATGTTCAAAAGGTAATCTATAGATATAATTCACCAAAGCGAGTGCGTGCAATGCAAACAAGCATGATGAATAACCCTCCCTGGGGTCGACCAATTAGTTTATGGTTTGACAAGCAGAGGTAGTGGAGACAGGGGCAACAATCGAAATTGCGTAGAAGTGCGTCGTTCCTTCATGTGATTTGTAGTGTAGTGCTTATATAATGGATGGTCCTGGGTTCAAGTTCCAGAAAAACATGATTTTTTAAATAATGTGTGTTTGTGCCCTTCCTTTCCCCCTTTTTTGCAAACAGTTTATGGTTAGCAAGCTAGCGTGGTAAAGGGTGGTGGGCAGCTAGATAACCACCATGCTAATGTCTCAAGACCAAAAATGTGTCGCGTGTTGTTTTGATTTCTTTCTGCTGCAGTTTGTGTCTGTTCTTTCCCTACTTTCTTTGCACTATCCATGAGCAAGTCTGTGGCATATGCTGTGCCATGGGGCGTATCAAGTATACTATATTGAGTTTGAGGAAAGTTTTATCCAGAATATTTGGAATAACTTACCACACCTTGTCATATTAGTTTTAAGTACACCTTGCTATGTAAAGAAAATGTAAGCAAATTTACTTTCATTAACAGATGATACTAATATTAAAAAAATTGTGCTCTTATAAAATGGAAAAGGGTCCAGATTTTTTGAATAAGCTTATCTTAATCTGAAATTGAAATACTTAAAGTTATCCAACAATAATTGCTCCATTCTTTAAAAAAGTCGGAAAGAGTTTTAAGAACACTACTACTTTTTAAAAAATTTCTTATAGATAAAATGTTTCAGGCAAATAATTCAATTTAATAATACCCTAATTAAACATTATATCTAATAAGGGTTTAGTGACAATTATGTAAAAAAAAATATTATTATTTTTTTAACTCTGATTCAATAGTATTTTGTTAAAGTTAATGTGTTGATTGATAATGTGAAATTTTTAAGTCAACTAAAGGACATTATTTTTTACATTTTTTTACCACCTTAGTGGTCAAATAAAGATAATTTACTCATGAAAAATAAATTCAAGAGAATATTTTTGATCTTATTGCTCATTCCAAATAACAAGTAAGCCACTAATTAAGTTTAAGGAGAATCTGATTTTGTATTGCAAAATTTTATGTAAATTAAAAAAGGATAAGATAATCTTTAAAAGAAAGATAAATTCAGCCATTAGCCTTAATGAAATTAATAATGAATTATATTGTTAATTAGTAAGTATCTCAACAGGAACTAAAGTTAGGTTATTTGCTGATGATTGTATAATCTATAGAACAATCAAGTCTGAACAAGATAGCAAAATTTTACAAAAAGACTTAGATGAATTAATAAAATGGGAAACTAACTGGAGTATGTCCTTCCACCCAGAAAAATGTCAACTGCTAAGAGTAACAAAGAAAAAGAAACAAATAAATTCAAAATATTTCATTCATGGAAAAGAACTAACCCAAACTAAAGATGCGAAATACTTAGGAGTCATAATAAATGAGAAACTATCTTGGAATCCCCATGTCAATGAAGTTATTAAAAAATCAAACAAAACCTTAGGCTTTATAAAAAGAAACTTTTACAAATGTAACAAAGATATAAAACTAAAATGCTACCTCACCCTGGTGAGACCTATACTAGAATATGCATCTTCTGTATGGGACCCATCCACCAAAGAAAATATTGATAAGTTAGAACAAATCCAAAAAAGAGCTGCCAGATTCATTACTGGAGAATATTCAAAACTGACAAGAGTAACACCGTTAGTTAAATCATTAAACCTTGAAACACTAGAGGATAGAAGAACCAAGAGTAAATTAGTAATTATACATAAGGCAATTAATTCTAATTTAGAAATACAACACAAAGATAACCTAATACAACCCTCAAATAGACATAAAGTTAAAAACACCTTTCTTATTCCATATGCAAGAACAAACACATACAAGTTTTCTTTCTTTCCGACCGGTATTCGGGCGTGGAATGGGTTGCCTGAAGAAACCAGGAAAGCCACCACTTTATCATCTTTTAAAACTCTAGTAAGAATACAGGACTAAACACAAACCATAGAAATATGTAGGACGCAATAATCTTCTGTACAGAAGGAGCGTCTGTAACATATAAGATAAGTAGAACACACAGTTTTATAGATCATGCAGTTTAGGACCTACAAGTTAACCCATAAGAAATTGTGATACTAAATGGCATTCATCATGCTGCTCGCTTAGAGCACCTTGCACTTCCATTAAATAATTTTTAATTGAAGCAATCTACAGAATAAAAGCTCCATGGTCAAATTAGATAACCAACAGTGTGGATTGTTGTGAGGATGAGAAAGCCAGACCACATTAAACTGGCACTGAGGGATCTACACTGACTTCTTATGGCTGCATTAGTAGACAATAGATTTTATCAAAATGGCAGTATATGAGGGAATTAGCATCGTAAATTTATCTCTAAAGAGGCTGCGATCCTCTATGCAGTTCCCTCTAAAAGTTCCTGCAGTGGATGGACAAAGGCTGATATACTTTGGCATGCACTTATTTGAATCGGAGGCACCAATATTGTGAAAACAGACTTCTAAAGTTTTGAAAGAGTTTAAAAGAAAAATCTGAATTTTTTAAAAATAAATGATAACATTTTTTTTAAACAGAGTGCAATGTGTCTAGTATAGACAGCAGTTTTTGCACTGTAAAAGAAAACATTCATTCATTCAACCATCAGCAAACACATCCTTTTTTTTTAGCAAAGTGGGCACACTCAGTTAAAACAAGCAAAGAGTTTAATAATTATAAATATAATTGTGTTAATCATATCTAAACGCAAGTTTTAAAATACAGCCACTAAATGTCAATAAATAAATGAGGTTGACCATAAGCAAAATTAACAAAAACTAAAATGAATGCTGAAAAAAGCCATAACATAAGCTCTAGAAATGTAACACATTGCATCAATGACCCTATATGTCAAGCATAATTAACAATGCAAAACAGTGCAATGAAATCAAAAGGCAGGGGAGTCAAGATGTATACAATTGAGAATGATCAGAGATGAATATTTATATCAGGTATTTGAATGCATTTAATTATGTATATTAATTAAGGCCTAATTAATAATAATACAGCCTTAAACAATTTTAATAATCCACTGTATTGAAAATTCTCATTTTCAGACAAATAAAGAAACAGGTATTAATTACTTTTAGTGCCTTACCACTAGCTATTTTTTACTCTCAATTGCATAATATTTTATGAATTTCCCCAAAGTAGCTCTATGATCTATTACACAATCACTGTGAGCATACCTCATAAGCATTGGGATCAAAAGTTCCTATTTCAAAAGCTCCATTATCATCAGCTGGCATCTGGCTTACATTTGGTTCATATGAATTATTGGAAGAATGCTGCTGCTCATCCGCTTGTTGTTGCTGTACATATTGTTGCTGTAGCTGTTGAAGCTGATATTGCTGTTGCTGTTGTATTTGTTGCTGGTGTAACTGCTGTTGGAGCTGCTGTTGTTGCAACTGAAGCATTTGTTGCTGCTGAGCTGTTGAAACAGAAGGTCCTGGATGCTGCAGACTTGGAGGGAGTGAAGGATTAAATGTGTTGGCAGCAGGTGATGAGTTATCCATTGCAATAGGTGGAGGTGGTACACGTGTATTAGCAATCATCTAGACATTCAAATAAAAACAACCATTAAATGTTATTTTCAAAAACATATAATTCTTTAACTCACTGACACCTTTGTCCATATCAATTCTTGGATAATTTTTTTAAATAAAAACCAGGATTTCTTAACAAAAAAGAGAAGCTTTCTGGCAAGAATAGCAGTTTATCTTCCATGATTAAAATGCTAGTTGCCCTAAATGAAATAAACTGTAGAAAACTGAGTGGATTATGTATTAAACATATTTAAAATATATTCCCTAATTATATGTCACATTTTTTAAAAATGAATACCGACTTTCATGTTTCACTATAGTATCTATTATTATAGGTGACCCTTCAACATGGCCCCTGAGAAAACGGCCCCGGTCAAAACAGCCATGGACAAAACAGCCCCGACATAACTTTTAATTAAGGAGATTTTTTATGTGCAATTTCTGAGCATTTTGGGCATATTTTAACAAATTTTATATGTATATATACTACAAACTAAGATCGGAAAATTTTTAAGAACCCATGATGTACGTACAATAAGCACTTATGGCCGGCCGGTTGTGGTCGGACAAATAAAGACGGTTGAGACTGCGTAACATTGTATGCCAATACGTGCCCCTGGGCATGGGGAAAACAATGGGTTTAAAGATTTCACTCGCTCCGTCTTATCTCTTCCTTTGTCCTAGGCACTATGGTATGGGCATGTCCATGGATGGAGATCAAACAAGGTAAATGGTGGTGTGGTACTTTTATGGCCAAGACTGGCCCTCGTCACACATCGTCACAAACGCTTGACTCCCTATTCCACTCCCCAAGGTGCCTGACGTAAATTTTGGACACTCCCTGAATATGAATTTTCTTTATTGTCCCCAATTTGCCAAAGACAAATTACATCAACAAAAAGAAATTTAAAAAGGAGCGGCAAGTATTTAAAATAACTTCTCTATATCTAAAACACTTAAGGGTAGAAGAACGAAGAGTGGAGTTGTAATACTACAACTAATATGCCATTAAATTTTAACTTGGAAATACAATAAACTAATAACCTTATTCAACCATCACAGACATTTAAAATCATTTTGCCAATTTAAAAGAAGCACATTTTAAAAAGTTCCCTTTCTTCTCCTCTGGAAATAATGGGTTGAAGAAAATTGGAGAAAAAAAAAGAAAAAAACTTTAGAAATCCTAATAAAAATGGGGCCGTTTTGACCGGGGCTGTTTTGACAAGGGCCGTTTTGTCGGTGAACCATTATTATAAATAAGCTCTCCTTGACTTGAAATGGCTCAATATTTGTATGAATGTATGAACAAGCTTTTAAGACCTAAAAACAAACTCCATCATTGTAAAGCTGCAACCAAATGGTTTTTATTTCAAAATTATTCACTTGTTTGTTTTAAAAATAAGAATATTAAATTTTGTCTCAGTAGTAAAGATTATCTTTTATACATAATTAATGCTAAACGTGTCTTTAGGCACTAAGAAAAGGATAAAACTATTAACCTGAATGCCTGCACCACTTTCAGCATAGACAAGCCCATCATTACTGTTTTGAGAGAGAACAGAGGCAGGACTTGCAGAGTTACGTCCATAAGATGGTTCCTGGCCAAATTTGGAGTCTCTAATGGATGAGAGAATTTCAAAAGATGTGTGATACAAAAGTTAGACATTTTAACTCATGTAATATCTGATCAATTATTTCGATACATCATCTCAACATGAACTTTGTAAATGTAAGCATTTAACTCCTTAGACCGAATTTCTTTTGTTCATTAAACCTACTAAAGGTTTTCTCAATCAATAAGCAATATGACAATACTTCTGTATAAAAATTAAAAAGGGCTTTTTTATACTATAATCTAGTTTCCTGTAACAATAGAATAATAATGAATACATTTTAAAACAAAAAATTATAATAGTTAATAGGTTAGCAAATTTATTTACTTTCGCTAATGTCGAGTTAATAGGGATAATAGAATGGGAGGCGAGAAAATATAAAGCACAATTTCAAAAACACATACCCATAACCAGTCGCACTTTGACTTTGATTTTCAGATGCCACCGGCATGCAGAGATACTCTGATCTTAAACAATTCTCTGCAGTTGGTCTAAGTACAGGATTAGGGTGCATAACTTTCATGAGAAAAATGCCCAAGTTTCGATCCTAATGGATGTAAAAACGTTCTTTTACAATTTTTGTCATTTAAAAAAAAAGGATTGAATTTTTCATAAAATGTGCAAATATAAGAATAATGAGAAATAATAAGCACAAATTAAAACTGTACCAGAGGCAAAGATGAAAAATCCACAGTTCCATCTCTAGTTTCTGAAAATGATATACTTGGATGGTGCATCTGAAAAAATAAATTTTATGACATTTTTCAAAGGTTTACAAAAAAGTATTTTAAAGTATTTTATGCCATAATATCTAATCTTTTCTCAGTATAACATGATACAATAAGATTAAATTACATTTTTAACATTCTATATTTGCTATGAATTTTAGTATCATAAAAATAATATCGCCCACATATAATACTATTTGAAAACCGATATTTTGTAACAAGGCGAATGTTTAAGTGGATTAAAATGAGCAGAGAAAAAAGTAAAACTTCTAACCCACAATGCAAGCAGACCAAGACAGTAAACATCCAAAGAGTGAGACGGTTCAGCTGACATCTTATTCAGCTTGATCTCTGGTGCTGTTAGCTCAACCCCACTACTAGTTGTGTATCTGCTTCTACACCTTTCAGCCTGCAAATCATGAAAGATAACTGTATGCATAATAATATGGCTACTCAAATCTTTAAAAATGAACCCAATGCTTAATGATTTTGATATAAGACATTTACAAAAAAAATTCAACACCCAGTTGCGTAATATATTTTGCAAAAGATGATTAAACTTCTTGAAAAGCCATTGATAAAGTAATAAAGACTGTTATTTCAACTCACATCTGTCATGGAAAAGTCAGGTGGCAACAGTCTAGCAGTGCCATCACCGTCAACTACAATATACTCAGGCTGTATCTGGCCATGGACAAAATTGAAGAGATGCAAACCCTGAAGAGCTATGCACAAACTCTTCACAATGGACTGACATTGCTGCAAGCAGAACAGAACATAACAGGTTACTTTTTATTTTATTTAAGACCCAACGCCTATGGTGTTACCTACAAAATTTGTTAAATAATAATAATTGCAAAGAAAAGTTAGAAATAATTCTGCAAACATTTTTTCCCCAGCCCATTATTTAAAATTCTTCCCACCTGCTTTGTCAAAGGTGCTGCCTCTACTAAGGTAGACAGAAGTTCTCCTCTTTTCTTGACTTCCACAAAAGCATGACGATTATCCTAAAAAAGTAACATAATCTCAAATGAATTTCAACAATATCTTAAATTCTAAATTACAGAACGGATGGGTTTTGGTTATAAATTTTTAATTTACTTTGAATATTGCCGACCTATAGAAACTCTTTTACTCTAAAACATTATTTACTGCACATTTTTCACAATATGCAATCAAACTAGAATACACAATGCAATTATTTATTTCTGCAAAATTATTTTGAAATTTCTGGCTCAGTTCTGGCTTGGTTTCAATCATATTTATCTAACAGATCACAGGTGGTATCAGTAGATGGCTGTATCTCTCACAGAGCTGGCTTGGTTTATGGTGTGCTTCAGGGCTCTGTTTTGGGTCCTGTACTATTCGTACTGCATACAAGACCACTACTTCTACTGCTTGAAAAGCATTCAGTTAAAAGCCAATCATTTGCAGATGATACTCAACTTTACACTGACACTGATCCCTCTGATATTGACTTCACTGTCCAATTGATACAGGAGTGCATTGGTGAGGTAAAGTCTTGGATGACTATCCGGCATCCTTCCGTCTCGCGAGACGATGGTGCATCACCGTTGGGTTGGGTTGCATTTCCTCGGTAACTGCTGCTTCCCGTGTTTTGTCGACACCTTGCGGCGACGCTGGAGTGTCCTCTCCAGAGGTGATGCAAGCCTGGGCGGGTATTATGGAGAATTAGCTGCTGCCCATACAGCATATCCCCCCTCTCCACGTCAATGGTGTAACCAAGGGAACGACTTGCGTCGATGCAGCTTGGCTGCCATTGGCGTCGCAGGAGCTGCCGGTATGTACATAAGTCTTATGTATAGACCGCCTGTAGGTGCTCCAATTCCTGATTTACTTTCAGGGTTTACTCCCTTGGCCTTTCCCGCAAGGCAGGTATAGCCGCAAGGCAGCGGAGGATTTGTATTCGGAGTTTCCTTCTCCTAGATGAACTACCAGCCAAGGTTTTAACGAGCATCATCTACCCGTAGGGGTGCCAGAACCGGGGTTTGAACCCGTGACCGATTTTTATTTTTATTTTAGAATTGTTTTTGTACCGCAGCGCACTAACACTTTGACCACCAAATGACTATAAGCAAGCTCAAACTGAATGATAGTAAGACAAAAGCACTGCTATTCTGTAACAATATATCACACAGTACTTTGCTTTGATTGGATACTTCGGATTTCACCTGAGCTAAGTTTCTTCATTTTATTTTTTATTTTCGTTTTATTTGTGTATTGTATGTTCGTTGAAAAAGGCTCTTTGCCGAAACGTTCGCTGTTTTGTTACGTCCGGTCAGGCTAACCCTTACCTTGTTTACGTCTTTTCCATTTAATTTTTTATAAGCCTGATTGCAGTCCTACCCCTCATTTTGTTTACAACTTCAAAATCAGCTCAATACAAACACATTCCCAACAGATGGACAAAGCTTATTATTAAAGTAGAATTTTCATTATCAGTAACGACATTCAATCCTTTACTAATTTTTTTATTATATGAACTACAAACCTTGTCAAAAAAAACAGCATAAACAGGCTCTAGATACAGAGAGGAAGCATTGGAGTACAATGCCATTTGTGAAAGGAATTCCTCTTTGCTTAATTTGCTGGCACTTCCTAAGAAATATTCCTGAAAAAAATATAAGAATTCTTGTCTTAACTTTGGCCAATCTCTAAACACTTCACTCCAATAAGTAAATTTTAAAAAATTATTGCACAAACTGAGTCTCATTCGGTTATGTTAACAGCCCAGCTGACTGCCAAAAAAAGTTGAGATAACAGATAATTGAAATAATCTTAAAACAATTTGTTGCAATATTTTAATGTGCTTGAAATTTCTTGACATACATGGTTAATAAATGAGAATGTACATGTACAGTGATACCTTGGTATACGTCGTTAATCCATTCCAAACCATTGGATGTATACTTAATTTGATGTATAGCAAACATATTTTTTCCATAAGAAATAGAGAGAAAATGAGTAATCTAACTTTACCTTTATGTACACAGGTTCACTGTCCAGCTGCGAAACAAACATTCCACTTAGATTGCTGCCAACAGGTGTCATAGTATACTGGTCTGGTGCATGAGAAAGCTTGACTAGACCTTTGTATGCCTAATCAAAGAAACAATGTTTAATATGCATTAAAAATAACATAGTCAAATAGTACATAATAATAAGAAGAAATTTTAAATTTTTTAAAAAGAATTATTAAATTTATCCCTATCCTTCAGATGCTGTGACAACTTGGGTATGTGGTCATGGTGAAGAAGTTTCACTCGCTGAAGCTGTTTTTTGCAGTTAGTTTGGCTTGTGATGTTCAGTGAAAAATTTTTTCAGAGAGGGTGTTTGATCTGGTTTTGAGCGATTTACTATATTATGATGAGATCTTGGAATTCAGCTGCTTAAAGTATTAATTTGCAAATAAAATTGTACTGTTTGCCAGAATAGACTAGATCTTTTATGTAAGTGAAGTAAACCAGCTACTAATAGTAAAAGAAGATCATTCCACAGGTGTTGAAAAGTTTTTTTTTGCTTTATTAGTCTAAGGACTTTATTTGTAGCCTTTTATAACTGTAAATTATTTTGACAAAGTGAATGATATTATAATGCTAAGTAAAAATAATATACTTAGGTCATTTGCCTTATTAGGATTACATTTTCAAACATGAAAAAGTTAATTAATAAAAGAACTGATTTCACAGTTTAGAATTCCTAAAGTTCATACAATAGGTATTTCATTTAAATTTAGAAAATAGTTCATAAGTCCAAACAGAAAAAAAAAACAAATATTGTATTGCGTTTTTTTTGTTTTGTTGGTACAACGAATAAAAAAATTTAAAAATCTTATTATAAATGATTTAACAAAAGTAATATAATATATAGCAGTAATTTGTCTTATTTCTAGGAATACCTTTTATTTTGGTGTGCAGATATAAAAATTGTATGCCAATTATGAAGCTATAAGGAATCAGTCCATTAGCAACGAGAATCGGCATTTACTTTCAGCACTCCATAAAAAATCCTAAGCAATAATGCTTAGTCTTTAAAAAGAGTTAGTGCCGTGTTATTTATTTAGTAAAAAGTGATTATCGTCAAAAATTTTATACGTTGTTTTTTTATTGTTAAAAAATGTATTTAATTTTTTTTTAAATTTTCAAGTAAAAAGCAGGCAAAAACTAGCTTCTATGGATCAAAACTTTGCTAAGAGACCCTTAGTAAGAGAAGATGGTAGTGGAAGTGAGGCGAAGACAATGAAAGGTAATACAGAAAATTAGAAAGTGCAAAACATTGTGTTTTATTATGTTTCATTGTAAAAATTTTGCCATCCAAATTCAGCCGTACATATAGGCCAACTTAACCAATCTCATTACTAGAGCTTGAATATAGAACTTCATCATTCTGTACGATAACTAAATTTCCAAATCTTTTATTTTATTTTCATCTTTTGAAAAAAATACAAAATATATCTTTAAACCTTGAATATTAGCATATTGATCCCAAAAGGACAATTTAAACAAAAATTATTATAACGGGCCGATTCTATTTTGCTGTTATCAGCCCGCTGTGCGCATCAACAACAAATTAGAAAAAAATCTTGGCAAACACAGTTTCCTTTGAAATTGCATCAAGTTGAGTTGAATGTACAGTAAAAAAAAAAAAACTTTTCTGTAAAATGTGGATAAATGGAGCTCCCATTCACAGCTCTTGACTTAAAGCAATTGTCATTAGCCTTAATATCATTT
The DNA here is from genome assembly GCA_002072015.1 of Radix auricularia. Taxonomy (NCBI): domain Eukaryota; kingdom Metazoa; phylum Mollusca; class Gastropoda; family Lymnaeidae; genus Radix; species Radix auricularia. The sequence continues at coordinate 209,080 of MUZC01000142.1, forward strand.
TTCATATGTAAAAAAAAAAAGAAAGGACTAAGAATGTAAAATGGCAGCATCAATGTTTATTGCAGTATTCAATGTTTATTGCAATATTCAATACAGACGTAATTGTATAGCATTTAATCCCTGGTATGGTTGAAATAATTCTTAAATATATTTAAGTTGCAGATTGAATGTATTTGTGAGCATAATGATATTTTCACCATATATTGGACTGCTTTTTTTAAAGCAGAGATCTTTATTTCTTAAATTTGATTTATATAATAAATCTTGATTGGTAAGGTAATCTTGATTGAGACAGACCAGCTAAATAATCCAACAGTATCAACAGGAAGGAAATAAAGCCAAGAGTTCTATTCCCTTAAAACAGGGGTGGCAAACACGCGGCCCTCTTATCATTATTTTGTATACTGTGGCTCTTAGCCAAGTTTGGATTTTGTTTTAGATACATCGTCTTTCGATACTCATTCCTATGTCACAAGTTAGTGGAAAGGGAAACCTCTCTCAAGGTGTAAGTTCTAAGTACTTTCTAGATTCTAGGAAAACCCCTGCAAAGTGACTTCCATCACTTCTGGGAAAACCCCTCTGAAAGTCAATGTTCCTTAATGAGTTCGGGGAAACCCCCTCCTTTAGGTCGAGTCCCTGCATCTCCCAATCTTTTTAAAAGAATGTTTTATAAATAAAGAGGCTCAGTCTTTTCCAGGACGCGAGCTAGTGCAGTTTAAAGTTCTTTTCTTTAAGGGCAGGTTAAACCCCTAAAATTTTAATATTGTGTTAAAAAACGTAAAATTTGAAAATATTTTTTTTACTAAGTATATTCATTTCCAAATACCATGATATACTTAATTTTTAAATAAACGCATTATAATTTTTTTAATTTAATCACTTAAACTAGTAAGGTATGAGAAAAAACACCTAATTAATCATGCAAAAATGTTAAATTATTTAAATCATTGATAACTTTAGTTCCCCTGGGCCGATCTCTGAAATTTTTTGTGTGAAATATGTGAATTTAAAATCTCTACCAACTTATTTAAATGGAAAAAAATAATTGTAAAAATAATTTTCATTGGTTGATAGAAGGGAACTCCCTTTGCTTGAGCCAATCACAGCCCTTCTTATAAAAAATCATTGGGGTTTCTGGAAGATCTAGTTGTTTACATTCTATAACCCACGCTGTAAAGTTAAATTAATGTGCAAGTTTTTCAAAGTTGTTTTGGATTTTCTGTTTTAAAAGGACCTGTGATAAGCTTGTTTTAAAATAATTTTAAGTATACAATAGCAATGGATAAAGTTAAAGTAAAAAGGAATGGGGAATAAATATCGTAGTAAAAAGCGTAAATTTCAGGGAAATAAATATACTAGGGCTGCGGAGATTACCAATTAATTTCTCGATTAATCGGTAATTTATTTTATCGATTAAAATTATTTTAATCGGTAAAAATAGTGGTTAAAATTAAAGAAATATTTTTTTAAATTCTATTTATTAATAAATAATTAATAATAGTTTGTTTTTTTATTTACAAACTACTCCATTAAAAAAACGGACTCTAAAAGTGTAAACTTAAAAAAAAAAAAACTTTTTTATAAGGACAATGATATTTTTAAAAAACATTGATTTTAATTAATTAACAAAAACAAAATTTTAATTCATTGACATTATTTTGAAATACTTATATTCAAATATATCTCCTAAGAATATTATATTCTAAAATTAAATTAAAATAAGTACTTAAGTTATGAGCATTTTTTAAAAAAATGCCATAAAAGGCACAAAATGTGAAATAGTGAAAAAAAAGTGATTATGAGGTCTTAGGAAAAATATCATTATTTTGAACCACTTGGGCTTGGGATAAAAAGATGATCTTTATGGTTTTGTTAGTCATCCAACAATTTCTATATGGCCGATTACTTTTTTTATTTTAAAATTAATTTGAAATTTTCTGCCAAGTGCCTAACTTTAATGAGTTATTTAACTAATTTTTTTTTGCTAACAATGTTTTAAAAATAACTCGATAAAAAAATTCAATTGCCTGTTACTATTACTTCCCTTGAAATTTTCAGTTTAATGACGTCATACAACTTTATTTTTAGCTTTAAAAACTTTTTCAAAAGTAAACGATTAAATTTTATTTAATCGATAACAGCCCTAAAATATACTAAAAAGAATAAGCTTAGTGATACTTTTTTCAGTGATAGTTAGTACTAGTACTGGTTATATTATTGTTAAAATTATATGCTTTTGTGTGGTGTGGCTCTCTGACTCTCACAATTAAAAATTTTGGCTCTTTTTGTCAAACTTGTTTGCCACCCTTGCCTTAAAACATCTAAAATTTGACATCTACAACATAATATTAATTCTAATAGAGGCCATTTGAATTGGCTGACACACCACAGAAGCGCCCTAAAAGGCAGTTCACCATTCTTAATGACATTTTGAAAAGATTTTCCAGGAAAATAATGTGTTTATCAGTTAAATGTTTTTCTGTGGATTCATAAAGTATAGAACATATCTAATAAATTTAAGAATATGTTGGAAAAAAAAATCTTTACTTACTAAATATGTGGCAAAACCTGCATCAGACTCTCCATTGATTAACTCAGGAAAATGTGCACTGGCTAACTCACTTAGATCAGCCTAAAAAAAATAATTTAAAAAAAAATTTTAAAAAGGAAAAAATAAAATTTTCAGCTTTAACAAGCACATTAATTCTTTTTCTTTATTCTAAATAAATGATAAGTTCCTACCAGGAGCTTATCTTCTTCTTTAAGAGCCTTGTGGATGTTGTTCCTTATATTCTCAAGATCTTTAGCTATTTCTTCTAGTTCTTGGGACTCTTGATTCTGGAACAAAAAAGTTGTTGTGTGATGAATTTATTATTTCTAAATGGTATTAATGCTATCATATTATATTATTACAAAAATTTTTTAAAGCATCAATCATTAGGGGCTTATATTTATAGGAACTTAGTTTTTTTAGAATGCCTGCACAGAAGTATCACTACCAGTCTTAATAAACAAAAACACTATAAAACTACATACATGTTAACCTTTAATTTGCTATATCTTACCTCTTCAGCATCTACCTTATCAGCAAGCTTATGCCTTAATTTGGATTTCATATTTTTTATTTTGGATCTAACACTCTGCAATTCATTAATAGAGGGGGTTGAGTCCAACCATGGAGCAATTTGGTCTTTCAAGGAAGTGAATTCATGTAATACGTTTGAGAGATGGTCTACACAGCTAGACTCTTCCCTCAAATCATTTAGAAGAGCTTGGACTAGCGTAGCAATAAATATAGCGTCTGGACTGTTTTCCTGAAGTATAAAAAAAGAGTGATAAAATCTTGAAGCGTTACAAATTGAAGCTGACCATATTAGATTCCCCCCAAAAAACAACAAAAGTGTAACAAACTTTACCACAAGATAACACAGATTAAAGCTTTAAAAAGTTAGCATTACCGTACATACTCGAGTATAAGTCGATTGTCTCACTTGAAAAGTGGAATTTTACATTTCTTTACCAATCGCTACAGTAAAATCATGGTGTGTCAGCCATGTGGATATAACTCAATTTGTTACACACACTGTGGTTTCACAGTAACAGGTAATCAGTTATATAGCATATTATAACATATTGTCATACACATAAAATATTTTAATTTACCATAGTCTTTAATAAACAAGATAAAGTCAGACCTCATTAATTGTTGGGTCCCAGCCAAATTCCATAAGACTAATATATTTTTAATGATTTTTAATGATTAACGTAGCTGATGTTTAACACATTGTCATTTATGTGGTTAGTATGATATGAATGTTTATTTAATTAATATATGTGTTATTATCTCCATGTAAAGCGCTGTAAGCCTGGCTCCTCGCTGGGATACAGCACTATATAAATTATCAATTTATTATTTTTATTTTAGATCTACTTAATTCGAAGACTTCTGGCTTCCAACCTCCAATTTTCCAAGGAGTTTGGGTTATTATTTTAGGGTGACATTTCAGAATACGTGTTCTGTAAAAAATCTTACTTCCGCCATCCCACTGTAGAGGTAGTAAAGTGGGGGAGGGAAGAAATGGTGTCTCCTCTCATTGGCTTGTGTCAGTATCTCAAAGCAAGTTGGCTTCCTTTCATGGGGAACATCAGACACCGCCTCTCTCTCCTGTCAAGCCTTCTAAGCTGGTATGGCTGTTTTATCCCCCTTCAATATCAATATTGGCCTTGATTAAACTGCACCTAGCACAGCATTTGCCCTAACACAAAAACTCCATAAGTCTTTTTTTTTTTCTTGTCCATTAGAGTTCGACTGTATTTTGTTGTACTTTTAATTTCAATGTTTGCAGTTTTCTGATTTTTCCTTAAAATATGATTCCTAGTAAATGATGCATACATCTCCAGAATTATTACTAACCTATTTAAAAATCTAAAAGTTTATGTTAATATTTGCTATTTTTTGTGAAAAATATATTGAATTATTATATTTGAGCAAAAATATAGCATTTATCATCTTTGGCAAACATTTATAAAATTAGTTACGCATGTACAAGTCAACACCATGATTTTGGCCTTGAATTTCGAAGGAAAAAAATCAACTTATACTCGAGTATCTAGGGTAAAAAGTTTTCACAGATTAATAATCAATCAAACTTCTTGAAATCAAATTAAGATTTAATTGAAACTAAAGCAGATTGAGATAAGGAAAGTCTAATGTTTACATATCAACTACACCTATTCAAATTTTGGACTTACAGTGTCAGCAACAGAAATTTCCTGCTGTAAAGCCTTTGCATACAATTTCAGGGTACCATCCAGGTCATCTGACATATCATCATCTTCCAGCTCAAGATTAAGGGAAATGGACTACAGATAAAGCAGTTAACAATCCAGATGATATTAATTGTCGGTTTACAATAAAAAATAAAAGCTTCCATGAAATAATAAAAAAAAAAATAATTAACTGCCATTAATTGCCGTGAATTAATTAAAATCTAAATAACTCACACTTTTTAATTTTTCCAAAACACTGTTGACTGAAGACTCCATTGTGTCACTATAACGTCTAGCTCCAACAATATCACCTTTTTTTTTAATCTAGTAGATTCAAATCAAAAGCATTTTTAAAAATTATTTTGAAACAAATGCAATGTTCATAGTTATATTGTGTTAATCTTTACAAGATTATCTACTGGTTTTTATGAAACTTAAAAAATTGACAATAAAATGGTTACTTTCACTTGGAAAAAAAAGCTACATTTCATGTAGGTGACAAATATACTTGCTCCAGAAATGCTTATTCCTATTAGAGTCGTAGCAATATTATTTTCTTTTAAAATTATACCTTCCATTCCTCAAACGATGGAAGTAAACTTTCAATTAACGGCAAATGGGGCACTGTAAACTTTGTGAAGGCGTCATAATGCTTGGTGAGTGCTGATACAATGTCCTATTGGTTGGAAATAAAGAGAATTTCAAGTGACACTGAAAACTATTCTTCAATTACGTATAAGTAAGATTCCAAAATTTCAAAGTGGATAAGTTTAACGAAAATGTATTATATGATGTAATGTTCAATGTTTATAACACTATCATTGTTCTGAGTTAAGCAATAGTTATAATTTTATATTTTTTATATTTTAGATGATTTTCATGAATGAAAATAATTTGTTAAAACCCTTTACTGGGCATTAATCAGTTTTAAATTAAAATATTACCTGCACCTGTTTACCCCTGTCTAGTAAGGGTACTTTATTGAGTTCCTCTATAGCAACAGTTAGTCTGTCAAAAAGTTCCTTCTTTTGTAAATTTCTTGCCTCTGTCTTTTCTTTAAGGATTGACTAGAGAAGAAAGATTGTGACATAATTAAAGGTAATATACAATTTTATGAAGACACATAAAGGTACGTTTTCCAAGTTGGAAAATTCATATTGTATATAAAAGAAATGTGTTACTTTTTATTATAATGAGATTTATTGGATTCTTTATTATTATTCAAATAATTATAAAAATTCAACTAAATTTGCTAACCACAGGATTTTAAGACATATGATTAAGTGCTCAAATTTTAAACAATACTATTATTTTAATACATGTACTTAATCTATGGCTTTTTAAAAATAATTAAATTATTTGATGCTTACACTATCAGAACACTTGCGTATTTCATCTTGTGCACTTTTGTAGGCACTTATAGACTTGCAAACTTCAGGTATAGACTGTGCCATATGAATACCTATTTTACCAGCACTTTGCACCAAAACTAAAGCTGTGTCTAAAGGCGTCTCTTTATCGAGGGGAAATTGATTCCTAACATTGAAAAACAAAATCAGTGTGAGACAAGTATACAAATAAACAATAGTTACAAATTGTACCAAGAATGATGGGGATTTAAGGGTGTGCTACCAGACTACAACTACAATATTGTCTTCATAAGTGGAGTCCTTTTCTGCTTTAATTAACACAAGGTATATCCATTTATGAAAAGAATACATTTCAAAATGTGAATATATTCCATTTAGTTTTTAAGTTATCTCCATTTTAGTATTTTTGTATGTCCATCATAAAAAAAATTGTTTTCAATATAAAATTTCATCACTAAAAACTGTGAGCATTCCTCTCCCGCCCCACTATTACCATCTAAAGACCCATCTGAAAGGATGAAGATCCTCAAACTAATCATAATCTAATGTTCCATTATTATTTTGCGATGTTTCAACATCAATAATTTGTATTAAAAGTTCTTGAGCTAGGAAAACATGTATATTTTACACTGTCAAGAAAATCCTGATGTGCTTGGAGTAAGCAGGGCTATATTTCTTTTTTTAACAAAACAAATTGAAAGCAGGTGAAAATTGAAGATAAGCTCAATGTAAACAGATATTTCAAACAGAAAGTAAGCAGAAAGAGTTGTATTTCTCATTTGTTTACTTAAATCAATCATTCAATTTTATCAATGATTGCCACAAATATGACCAGGAAAATTGCCCATAAACCAGCGATTAGCAGGGAAAGAGTATAACTTATCCAGTTAACTGTAACTTCAAACCTTAATTTTAAAACAACAATTAAAATTTCAATATAATCACTGCATGTAAACAATTGAAAAATAATATAGCAATTCAAAATAAAGAAAAATTCACCCCATTTCCTCACAAATTATTTTTCCATTGTGAATTTGCTGAGTTGCCAGGCCTGTAATATGAGAGCTAGCACTAGCAGCAATGACACAAAAGCACCTTTATGTCATAAACTTAGGCGCGTGTTACTAAATTTGCATCATTCTCCTTTGGGTTCTATGGGCATATGGAAAAATACCTTGTCATCCGTTCCCCCCCCC
>MUZC01000142.1:217731-237607 GCA_002072015.1 Radix auricularia
TACAGTAATTATACAAAATAAAATTTTAATTTAATAATTTCTAGAAATTTTGTCGTTTTTTCAGTTTTCTCGCTTTCGATGTTTTTGATCACTTAAACCCTTATAACTTTTTAATTAATTGAGCAAATTACTCCATATTTTTTCTATGTGATCTTTAGACACAAATAAAGATTTGAATAACCTAACTTTTTGATAACTGCCTTACAAAGGAAAATACAGATAAAAATATATCCCATAACCCATAATTTTGACCTAAAAAATGGAGACCATTTTTGTGAATTTTTATTTTCTAAACTAGAGCATCTATAGAAAAGTCCCGTTATTCAAAGTTTTATAACATGATAAATTATCTATATTTTAAATTTGAAAGCAATAACTATTAATTTAAAAAAGCCTTAGCGTTTTGAAATTTACCATAAAAAACAAAATGGCGGATGTTTATTTCAGTTTCCATGGAAACCAAAAAGTTTTTTGAAAAAAAAATTAGTGTAATTTATATCTATTGTTATACCCTATAAGAATATTTTATTTAAAATCACTCAGAACGTTATATACAAATTTTAGAATTTTGACCAGCACCTCCCCTTAAGTTATTCACCACAGGCCATGAACACTGAAGGGGCTCAATATTAATGTAGTGCAGTCAATTTATTGTTTAGTACACAATATTTTCTCTAAAATAAAGAACTCACCGAAGCTTTCTTACCATACTAGTTAGGGCTTGGAGATTCTTGATCTATAAAATTTAATTAAGAATTAATTTTGAAACATGAAGAAAACATAAATACATCCCTAAATCTTGTATTTTAGCTGACAATAAGTTGCATAAATTATTTTAAATAAATAATTTGAAAGGCTTGTAAATTTACCTGTGAGGACAAATCATTTTCTTGTGCTTTATTTGACAAACTTGCGTATTCAGTTTGCAGGTTCTGGGTTGTAAAAAGTATAAGAAATAACACTATAAGAAAGATAAGTCCTATTTTAACTCTTAAAGTCGCAAAACGTTGTAATGCGTCTCTTCCCGGTACCCGTAAAGCGTCGTAATGCGTCCCTAGATACCACTCTCATTAGAAATGAGCTCTCGGAAAGTAAAAACTCTTCAATGCTTGAAAAATGATGTATTCGACTTCCGGCAATGGCGGCTGTTGCCCGCGCTAGTGTTATCGCTCGAATCGCGATGTTTTTTGGTAGTTTTAACTTTTTTTTTTTCGAAAGATACGTTTTCGTTATACTTTATTACTAAAATAATAGTGCTAAACTACAGGTAAAATTTTGTTTTAAATTCCGTATGGTCTTTTGGATGCGTAAAATAACCATTCTTAGCCTTGAAAATGAAGACAGTATGACAATAATAAAAATATTAAAAATGGATTTTATGCAAATTTTTTAATTTCATAACCGGTTGATCATAATACGGGAAATCCTTACGGGACTGAGGCGGAAGTTTATTGAAAACCCTTATGCGACTTTAAGAGTTAAAAATATAAATGAACATTATAGATAGTAAAGATGATTTACAAAATATTATTTAAGGACAAATTATTAAAACTTCACTCATTTATATTAAGCATTTTAGATTGCAATATTATCTGTGAAATAAAGCATGATTTAAATAAAAGAGCTACAGAAATAGATTGTATATTAAAAATGGTGCAAATAAAACCCAATGACTAGAATTATAAATCACGCTGTTATGAATACCTTCAGCTTCCATCGCAAATTAGATATTTCATCTTTCTCAGTGTCAAATTTTCGTGGGCCATCTCTTATATTGGGGAAGGCAACTTTCACACTAAATTATAAAACAAATGTTTTTTACATGAACTTTTAAATGATAACATTTTTTGTATCTTTAAATGATAAATTGCAAAATAACTTACAGATAATATTTTAAATGTTATTGCAAATCAAGCATGTTCAAATTTGTTTAAAAATGATAGATTGATATAAAAATGTAAGTAAAACTATGTTTCTTGCATTTTAAGATTTTAAAAAGCTTTAAAATAATTAATTAAATAATTAATATATTGACTTTTTTTGGTTTAAAATTTTTATTTGAGGATTTTTGTCATAATATATTAATGTTAACCAAATTGTTTAGTTAGGTCACATATTGAGGAATTAGTAAGGTAACAGTTAATTTTAAAAATGATATAAATACTTTATACTAGGGCTGCGGAAATTACCGATTAATATCTCGATTAATCGGTAAATTATTTTATCGATTAAAATTATTTTAATCGATAAAATAGTGATTAAAATTGAAGAAATGTTTTAATTTTTTTTCCGATTTATTAATAAATAATTAATAATAGTTGTGTTTTTTTTTTTTAATTACAAACTTTTCCATCAAAAAAAAAGTTGGAAAGTGTAAACTTTAAAATAACCAGATTTATAAGGAGACAATGATATATATATAAAAATTGTTTTTAATTTTTAACAAGTTAAATTGAATTAGATGAAATACCGCACTTACAGGCATTTTTTTTAAAAAAATGCCATAAAATGGCAGAAATTGTGAAAGAAAACAACTAAATGAAAAAAGTGATTATGAGGTCTTAGAAAAAAAATCATACATTTTGAACCACTTGATATAAAAGATGATATTTATAAAATTAATTTGTTAATCCGTTATTTAACATATTTTCATTGCTAACTATGTTTTAAAAATAACTTTAAAAAAAATATCAATTGACTGTTTTTATTACTTCCCTTGAAATGTTCAGTTTAATGATGTCATAATCTTTATTTCTAGCTTTAACAAAATTATTGATTAATTAATCGGTAATTTTTCAAAAGTTAACGATTAAATTTAATTTAATCGATAACAGCCCTACTTTATACTGAAAGTATTTATATCATTTTAAAAATTAACTGTTGCCTCACTAATTTAAAAAATGGTATAAATACTTCCACAACAGTAATACCCCTAACCCTTGTGAGGAAAAATCAACCTTTGTGACTCAAAATTCATTGTCATTACTACTCATTACCACTTTCCAGTATTGATTAGACATAATATTAATAAATGGTTTTAATCACAAGGATGAATTTTTCCTCACACATTCATAAAATTAACCCCCATCTTTTATCAAGGTCTTACAAGGATGAAAGTTATTATCAAAACAAACATAACTGAAATGTCAATAGAAAATTTAACTTCCAGAAGAAATAAAACAGCAACATGGGGCAACATTTTCACCTATTATGTTTACTCTGACTCTTTGATGCATTATGACATTTCTTGAAGTCGACAAGAGGTTTCATTGTCAATTCTCGCTCATTCAAATCTCTGGTCATATTAATGCAGATTACATTTTGTACTTTATTCAGTTTTTGTCGTGCATATTATATATATATATANTTTTACTAAAAAAAATATAATAAAAATAAAATATTAATGACTATAAAATTATCATTTTCTCGTCAAGGAAAAAGTTAGGATGATCCAACCCTTGTGATTTCTTTTAACATCAAATATTTGAAGTACACTAAATTATTCTTTATAAATTTTTGGAATCAATCAATATTTTTTTTTTATTACAACACTCACTTATTTGTAGCACCACCATCTCCAGAGGCTCCTAGTGGTCGAGGCTTTAAACCTCGTTGTTCCAATCCTGGCTTTTTAAATGCAAAACCACTCTCCAACATTTTTTCGTTGATACTGACACCGGCAATAAATATTTCAGCAAAGAAACCTGTATGATCAGATAGTCTAGCAGTTGTAAAGACATCAGCCTCTTTACCCTCGGCAATCTCCCGCAAGAACTTTAATGCCTGGAAAATGAAACTGAAGTATTTTAAAAATTTGCTCAGTAAATTTACTGCCCCATCTTTAACTTAACATAACCATCCTTGAAAAACAACTAACATTAAAACTTACATTGGCATCTTGATTATTATTACTCCATAGAGAATGAAGCATATATTTTATTGCGCATGGTGGCAGGGCTGTTAAGGATTTAGGAAGTTCTACTAATGTGGACGGATCTAATTCTTCAGTGTTACCAAAGTCTATATACTGGACTTTTACCTGTAGATATTAAATGAACAGTTATTCAAATTGCATCATTCCCATGGCATCTGGTTAAAGCTGAACAAATTATATAAGAGGGGCTACCTTTATCAGATATCTCTTCATACTTAGAAATAACTCAAATTTTGCATAATGAAGTTTTATTTTTATTAAAAGTTAAGATTTTTATTACTTTAAATAAAATAAATTTTCATCATGCTCAATTTTATAACTGTAAATTATTTTGGCAAAGTGGATGATATTATAATAAAAAGTAAAATTAATCTACTTAGGTCATTTTCCTCATTAGGATTACATTTTCAAACATGAAAAATTTAAATAATAAAATAACTGAATTTACAGTTAAGTTTTTCTAAAGTTCATACAATAGGTATTTCATTTAAATAAGGAAAATAGTACATAAGTCAAAAAAAAAAATATAACAAATATGGTATTAAGTTGTTTGTTTTTTTTTTGCTAAAAAATTAAAATATAATAAATGATTTAACAAAAGTAATATAATATATAGCAGTATTTTTTTCTATTTCTATGAATACCGTTTTTAGTGTAAAAAAAAATTGTCTGCCAATTATGAAGCTATAAGGAATTAGTCCATTAGCAACGAGAATTGGCATTTACTTTCAGCACTCCATAAAAAATCCTAAGCAATCTTGCTTAGTCTTAAAAAAGGATCAGTGCTGTGTTTATTTAATAAGTAGTATTTATCAGCTAAATTTTCTTTGTTTTTTTATGTTGAAAATTTAGCATTAAAAAAAAAATGACAAGGATTTTAAAAAATGAAATATTTTATCTTTAGAAAAGCCACCAAATAAAACTAAAATATTTTTTAAAGAAAAGCATTAATATGCTTGCAACTAAATTCATTTTATTAACAAAACATTAATTGTATTGTGTGTAAAAGTGCATGTACTTTTTATCTAACCTTGCCTTCTTTTGTTTCCAAGCAATATTATATTTTACTTCCGACAAGTTTTAAGTAACAAGTAAAAAGTGATGATTATGAGTACTGATATCTCAGAATCATACATTAATAAGAAAACAATATTCAAAAACTGATTTCAATACATCATTGGCAAAATAAATCAATATTTGTTCATTATTAACCTATTATTCCATACCAATGAACATTCATTAACATTCATTGTTAGCAGTTTTTTCAAGTAAACTTTTGTTTTTAAAATACTGCAATATATGGGAACAAAAGTAAAGCCCTGTTACCAATGTAAATACCTTCTAAATGTCAATGATTGCTAATTTAAAAAATAAAGAAAAATTTATTATTTCATCTGAAAGTGCCAAATAGGTTTTATTTCAAGTTTGGGGAAATTTTTTTTAAAAAATAAAGCAATTAAAAATGATTTAGTGACAGGTTTATACAGATCCAAGACAGAAATCAACTCTACTGAAAGTACTAATGAAATTATCAATGCGTAATGGGTAATTTCAATTTTAAACAAGCGGCCACATAGATCAGCAGTTTGTACCAGCTGGTTAAAAACGTATGTTTCAGTATAATCAAAGATGGACTGGAATTTTAAATGATAAGATAAAAATAATTATATATATTCAGAACTAATGCAAAATTGTTTTAGACATATATATGACAATTATGAAGCCACAAGATAGTTGTCTAGCGGCAATGAGAACTGTCACTTTTTATTCTGTTAGCAGATAAGATAATAAGATCAAAATTAAAATAAAAGATCTTTACTTTCTGCTTCATTATTTGCTGAATTTAATTAAATCAGCTCGTAGATGAAATAACTAAGTGAATTTTACATACCAAAACATTTTACCCGTTTGAAATCACACATAAATTTAAATGGTATCAATCAGAGAAAATAGCAGTTAATGTTATACTAACAAAAGATCAATGAACAGTTACCCTTTCAGAGCTAAATGTGTAACGAACAACACATCGATACCAGCACTCATCTACTGAGTATTGAGCTCCATAAACCTGAAAATTAAGAATTAAAAAATAAACTTGCGGGGTTCTCCAGAAAAACAAAATTATAATTATTATCATAAATATTTTTGGCAACTAACAACTGCAAATCTCATGAACATTACAGAGAATCCCTTTCAACTGGTTTTTCATTTGATTCAATGTATTTTTCATTAGTTTAAAGAAAAGCAATATGAAATCGGTGTTGATTTTCAAATATAAAGGTTACTTTCTCAGACATTACATAAAATGGCAGCCAAAACTATAGGAAATATTTACCTTGTGATTAATCTCACAGAACTGACATTGCATATGATTGATAATAAATAAATTTCCTATATGGTTTGCCTTAACAAACAATTTTTATTAGTTTTTTAAGGCAGAGTTATTTGTACCCAATGATATCAGGCATGACAATGTAGAAATTGGGATAATGGAAGATGATCTCTCATGAAAATTCTAAGGTTAAAATTAATTTTATAGCTATGAATAATAAGTAAATAATAGCATGACTTAGAATAAATCTTACGAAAGTCCCTTAAAAAAATACAAGAACTTACTTTTTCTTGTTCTGGTTTTCCTGAGAGTTTGGGAGCTTCTGGACAAATGATAGCTAACTGTTCAGAGATACTAGTCAGTTCATTTATATTATCCAAAGATGTTTTTTGGCCCCACATCATAATGGGTGTTTCTACATGGGATATAAGTATTTTCTGTAAAAAAAATATTGAAAACTGCTTTCAAGAAAGACATAAAGAGATACTTTTACATGCGTAAAGGCAAATAACTGACCCAAAAATAATATAATCATTTTAAATAGTTTTAAGTCAGGAATGCAAATAACATGGTATAAATGTACCTCAAGTTACAAATAACCATTTATATTTGTGTATATCTTGAGAAAGTTGATCAAGATACTTCGTACATGCACGCACAAAGACAACAGCAGGCTGTTGATGCTAATATTGTTAATGGTAAACCATCCTAAGATAAGGACTGGTCATGTTTAATTAATCTACACAAGTTAGCCAGAATTTTAATTAATCCGCATGAGCTTATTTCCCAGACTTTTTTGGTTTTTTCATCTTTTAAGCTTGTATACAGTTAGGTTGTTAGCGGTTAAGATTCAACGCAATGTAGGAGAACTAACACGCAAGTGGCGTTGACACAAAATGCCTTCTTTATGTTCTGGTTTGTTTTTTTTAAAAATTAATTTAATATTTAAAAAAATCACATCTTCACTGTTAGTCAAGTTCAGGTAATAACATTTTTTAAATTCACTATGTTGCCAAGGCATGGAGCGAGAGCTAACAGGGCTTTGATGTCAAAACTCTTTTGATGTAAACAGCAGACAATGCTATTATTATTACTATTACAAGAGTCGGTTGATTGACGCAGGCAGATACTTTGCTGCTGCTAAAAGACGCTTGACCAATCCTCAAATTCATGAGCGGTCTCTCCTGCTATGTAAGTGCCCATCTAAAGCAGTTGAATTAAAATTACCATTTTAATATCAAATCTGCTGTTTTTAAAAATGAAGTAACTATTTAATTGTTCCAGAATCTGTATTCTGTACCTAGGTAAATGTTAAAAATAGGTCTGTCAATGGGTACCCGTTGCCGAGCAATTACCCGAGTAGTAAAATTGCGCTCGGGTACTTGTGAAAATGTTACTGTGATATCTTTACCACCGGTGTTTAAACTGCGGCTCTGCTGTGTTCCAATTTCGGCTCGCGAATAATTTATGGAATTAAAACTTTTATTTTCAAATATATATTGTGAAATATGTCTTAAAATGAAAACGCTTTTTAAAAAAATAAATGTTAAACAGAACTAAAACACAGTCCCGACAAACTACTAAGTATTTTTATTCACTTTTTTTCCCCAGGAACATAAACAAAAATCATGTAAAACAAAAAGGTTTTAGTTCTTTGAATTGTTCAAGTAAGGCAAATGGAACACACTGCCGATAACTACTATTAACTAAGAAGGGCTAGAAATGACCTTGGCTTTGGCTTTCAAATATGCCGCTCATCTTTGTTACCGATTGAGCAAGCCCATGTTGTTTATCTAATCCCCCCCCCCCCACAAGCGTCTCCACTCCTATCTCCCCAATACTTAATAAATATTTCAGTCGTTGAATGATTGTCACTATAATAACAAAAATAAAGCTAGGGGTGGGTCCGTCTACTCAGTATGACACAACAGCGATAACAGTGGGACGTGGTGGTCGAGAGGTAGCGCTCTCGACTGTCATACCGATGGTCACGGGTTCGAATCCACACGAAGGTGAGGATTTGTTCTCGCGGCCTGAGGAGTCCCCGAGTCACCCAGCTCCGAATGGGTACCTAACTAGACAATAGTTAGGCGGCTGGGGTAATGCATGGAACCCCTATAGCCGTGGCCTGTGACCGCTGCATCACTTGCCAACAGATCATCTCTCATGGTCTGTGGACGCAATTATCTTCTGCATAGAAGGAGCGTCTGTATATCTAAGATAAGATAACTAGGAATGGCTAGAAATGATCTTGGCTTCGACTTTGAAATATGCTGCTCATGTGTGTTACTGATTGAGACACACCAATTTCTTTTGTCTAACCCACCCCCCACTAACACATGTCTCCAATCATAACTTCTTTTACATGATGGAATTGATTCAGCCAAACATATAATTAACATGTTAAAAATCTTTGAAAAAGGGGAGCTATGATAAAATTTAAACTGTATCATCATAAGAAAATAACTTCTTACTTCAGTTTCTCTTTTCATTTGCTGTCCAGTGTTACTTTCAAATGATGGCACTAGAGATACAAAATTTGGCATTGATAATAAAAATATTAAATTTTAGTACTATATCTTCAAAGAATAATAAGACAACTGTATGTCTGTCAATTATGAAGCTTATAGAAATAATGTTCCACAGCAACGAGAATTAACAAATTATTTTTACCAGTTACTATACAATCACAAATATTGATGTGTGATTTTATTGAATGCAACTGGTACACTTTTAAATATTTCACACTGAAAAAAAACCAAAAAAAGCAAGAGAAGAAAAGAAAATCAGTCTTCCATATAGCTTTTATCTTTTTAATAATTAATATAAAAAATGAAATCGAATTTTTAAAAATAAATTTTTAATAAGCACTAAGCAAAACAGAAAAAAAAGTTTCTATCTCTTGAAAACATGCACACAAAAAAAAAGAAGAAAAAAGATTGTGCCGATAAGAATTTAACATAGCCAAAAGAATTGAATATCAAAAAAACTTGAAATAGTTTTAGTTAGAAACTATTTTTTCTCTTCAAAACAGTTTCTTTGCATTCAGTATTTTCAGAAATGTTAAAAAAAATTATATTTATTGTGTCTTGGAAAGATTTTAAAATATCTTTACTTTTAAAAACTATAGATTTTAAATTAAATACAAATAAGATTAAATATTAAATTTTCTACAAGATGATTTGAGCTCCCTTTCCCACCCATTCTTAAAGTAGACACAAAAACACAGTCAAACTTGATATTGTGAGAAAGCACTAAGAAATCTGAATGAACAGAGACCAAGCCAATAGTTATGCATAAGTCAACACAGAAAAGCAAATAGAGAGCAATATTTTTAAAAAGCAACAGTCGGATATACACTATCCGATAACTAGCAATAACAACTGTTGGATAATAATTTTTATTAAGAAAAGTTCATACCCGCAGACTCACCGATGTCTGGGTTTCGCTGCTTCATCAGAATGGTTTGTAGTTTTCCTTCTTCATATTTTTCTCCAGTTTCCTCTGTTTCACCCTCTTTCCTATGAACAGGAGCACCCCTAATTATCATTTTTAAAAAAAGGTTTGTTGAAAAGATGGATGCCTGAAAGTGATGTGCAATCTTAAAAACAGGGCAATAACTTCATTTCTATTTTACCAAAATAATGTTATAGCCAAAGATGTATTCCTTTGCATTTTAAAGATTCCAAGCTGCCAATGATAAAACAATGACAATGCATTTACTTTATTAACAATAGCTTCACTCATTTTTTTTACTATCTTTCCATATAATTCTTGAGCTTTATTAAAGTCCAACATTTTTTATTACCTTTTTGCTGCTTTTTTAACAAGCAGTTTATTGCCACCTTTAAAGGTTGTTCCATTAACTTCTTCAATAGCTTTCAAGGCATCTTGTTCACAGAAGAATTTAACAAGCCTATAAATGGAAAACAATGTTAACCCAACTTTTCCAATGATTTATATACATGAACTTATTAAACTTATTTTTCTCCATTTTTATAGTGTAAATGTAAATTCAACATACCCAAATCTTCCCCCATCAGAGGAGGTATTCACCCATATATTGTGCACTTCACCAAACTTTGAGAATATTTTTCCAACTTTTCTCTGCAAAAGAAAATCATTTGAATCAGTTTTAAATGTTGACTATTGTAAAGATGCAAGAGTAAGCATATATAGCATATATTCATTGAGTTTAATCAGAATTTAAAAGGCCTACATATGAAATAGTTTGCAAAAGCAGACAGCAGCTATCATGGTATGTCAGGATTATGAAATCATTCAATGAGACAAATTAATTATTTTGTTCTTGTATCAAGCTCATTAGAATTTCATACAAGTTGGTAGTGCTTCCATTTTGAAAAGGAAATTGCAACTTAATATTTTTTAAAAACAATAAAATTCAACAAAAACGGGTTTTTTTTTTTTTAAAAAACAGCATTTTTAAAAAAAGCAATTTAGTGACAATAATAGTTTTATACAACTTTTAAACATTCAATAGGCCTTATTAACAACAAAAATAATAACATGAAGAGATATACATGAGACCTAAATTATTTTTTACATATCGGTCTTCGTTCTGGCCAATTTTAACCCTGTTATGGCCCACTTAGAGACTTGACATTTACATGGTCACTTGTCATACATTTTTAAGGACATACATTTTGAATTAAAAATGGTACTACAAATAGTTTTTAAATATGATAAATTAGAATTAAATTAAGACTTAAATTATTCATTCAGATGGATTTTTATATTATGGCATATTTCCTTATATGGGCTATATAAAAATCGAAAATCACTAATTCTCATATTAATCGAGTAGGTAGAAACATGAAACTTTAAGAAGTTAATGGCAACAAAAGATAAAATATTTATCACTTAATAGGGGCAGGGCGCATGTTTTTTGTCCCTTATATGAGCTTTATAAAAACCGAAAATCACTAATTCTCCAATTTCCCTGTGTAGGTAGAAGCATAAAACTTTGGGAAGTTGAGGATTACACATCCCCAATGGTAAAATGCATAAAGATTATTTTAATTATCACTTACTTGAAGCCGGGCGCCCAAACTTTTTCTTCTAATTTTAAAAACTGACTCATTCTTAATTCTTCAATTTTCTGTGTAAGTAAAAGCATGAAACTTTGGGAAGATGTGGAGCGATTTCTCCTGACGATAATTGGCAAAAATATTTTTTATAAAAATCACACTCTTCCTTATATGGGCTATATAAAAATTGAATTAATGGGGGCCAGGGGCCCAAATTTAGTTTTTTCTCATATTGGAAACTGATTCTGATTCATCACTAATTCTCCAATTTTCTGTGTAACTGTGTAGGTAAAAGCACGAAACTTTGGGAAGTTGTTTAGTACACGCACATGACAATTATTGGCAAAAAGGAATTTTAAAATTTCCACTCTGGGGGGGGGGGGGGGGGGTCGGTGGCAAAATGTAGGTTGTTCCCAATATAATATATAACATGAGCTATATAAAACAGACTCATCTGTTAAATCTCCAAATTCCTGTGTTGGTAGGAGCATGAAATTTTGGGAAGTTGAGAACCCTCCCGCAAAAAAAGTTTAATTGTTAGCTCGATTGGATTATGGGATGTGCATGATTTTTTAATTTTTGTTTTTCCGTGGGACCACGACAGACAGACAAGGCCAAGGGGGTTTAAGTTAATTTGTTAATAAAAAATATATTTAGTATATCCAACGTGATTCAGATTGAAATCAATAGGTGTTTTGAACTGGTGTTCCACGGTCTACAATCTACAGGTTATCAACTCTTACTGAAATCCTAATTTTCCGCTGCAAAGCGCGGGTATTTAGCTAGTATTATAAGGTAATGATCGTTGTACAGATCAGGCCAAAATAAGGTAATTTCCGGCAGCCATCTTTGGTTGCTATGCAAGTCACAAAGATGGCGGGCGGATCAAAAGTCCCAACTGAGGGGAAAATGCTGAAAATAAAAGGGCAATGCAAGAAAATCACAAAAAATACACTTTATAAATAATTCTTGAGTGATATCCTTCCGAAATATCACTAGTAAACACTTAAATCAGCTTATTATTCTTCCATTTAGCAAATCACTAATAAATTTCCAATGCGATGTTTGCGCTACGGTGCCAAATTGGAAAAAGAGCGAGTCTTCAAATTAGCGCGCTTATTGATTATTGCCTCGCTCACTATGTCCGCAGTTTCGGTTAAAACCTATATCTCCGACCGGGCCGACCATATCGGCGGCCATCTTGTTGCTATGGCACGTCACCGGCCCGGAAAAATAGTGCGAGCCCCGTGAATTTTCCGAAAATTCTAAAGCTATACCTAACCCAAACCCTAAAATTAAAATAACAACTATCCTTCATAGCAACGGGAAGAGACGCGACGCTCCGGTCGGAGATATAGGTTTTAGCCGCAGTTTCGTATTCGATGATTCATATCTAATAATTCCCCCTCACATTATCATTAGACCCCTCCCCCGTTTATTATTTTTATTTTGGGGAGGGAGTACCCGAGAAGAGCGAGAAAAAAACTCGCAAATCCGGAAAGTGCAAAATCAAAAACTCGCGAATCCGGAAAATAAAAATATTTAGTTATTTATATAATTTAGCTTCACGAATCCTGAATTCCGGGATAAACTGGAACGGTGGCACCCCTGGGTATAGCTATAGGCTATAGAATTTTAATTTTAGCTTTTTAAAGAACATGCCATAACAGCAAAGATGGTCGCCGGTAATGACCGTGACGTCACGGTCGACATACTTCCTATTTACCTAGAATACTGATAACTAGTATTAACTCTATTCATTTAAATTTTAAATAGTAAATTTTTAGTCTTTTTAGTAGTCCTCAACTGACGAGTTTCAATTACTTATTCGAAATTAATGTATATTTATCTTCACAAGCGTTGCTTTCAATTTCAAGAGAAATATTAACCTGGTCGGCATCGGATGGCAGATTTCCAACAAATACATCATAAGTAATAACTTTCCCTTTTGGAGGAACCACAGACATCGTGTCGACACTTTTCACTACTAGGCCGCTTCATGCGGACATCACTAAAAGAAGACGACTGTTGCCTGTTTGGCACATTTGCTAGCTCAACTAGAACAGTGAACATGAATGAAACATTAAAACGTCATTTTAATCATCGATTTTTTTTTTTTAATAAGAAATTCATTTCATATCATAAAAATCAAATCAACAGAAAATATAAAATTAAATAAAATGATATATACTATCCAGTTAATGAGGCCTAAGTTAAACGCAGCAATATCATTAAGAAAATAAATAAAATGTAATGCACACGTATGTTCATTAATATAAATCCTTTATGTCTGTAGACATTCTCAGTAAAATTTATTTACTCATCAAGTTAAATCGAAAAATAGGTCAATAAAGATTTTAATAAAGTAGTTTATAGAAAAATGCACATAAATTAAGTCTATGTAAAAATTGTATCTTGTTCTGGCAAGATCATAATTCATAACTCACCGCAGCAAGAGCAGTCTCAATGAAATTAAATATCAATTGCATTTCAATTTTAATTTTGTTATAATAATAAAAATATATTTCTATAGATCTATATTTATATATCTAAAATTGCATAAATCATGTTTTATTTTTTTTTAATCTTCAACCATCCTTTCACTCTTCCGTTCTTCCCAAAGCCAAAGCCCTTTCCCCCCGTCACTTTACTAAAAAAAAAATGTACCAAAAACAAATACTTTTTTCATTTGCTCGTTTTAAGTTACAAATATGTAAGGATAGTGATAGTATAAATACAAAAATAATAAATATAATGCTAGTGATATATATTCTCCTTGGCCTATTTATTACTGGCATCAAGTTTAAGCTTCTCTATCATAAAGCGGAGTAAATAATCGCATATATTGGACTGGGAAGTTTCTTGCGTAACTAGTCCCGTGGGGTGGGGGAATTTCAGAAGTTTGGCTGGTTAGTGAGGTGGGCGGAAAAGGTCGATTCGGTGACCCGTCAGAACGGCCCCTGACAAAACGGCCCCGGTCAAACGGCCCCGACATAACTTTTAATTAAGGAGATTTTTTATGTGCAATTTCTGAGCATTTGGGGGCATATTTTAACAATTTGTGCCGTTTTTTACCCCCCCTCTCCCCCTTGTTACACTTCATACCAAAAACTTAGACCCCCCTCAAAATATTACGTAACAAAGCTTTGACACACCCCCTACAATCCGTAATTTCTAATTGAAAATTACCAGGCCACTAAATAAATTGAAAATAATTATTTTTTAAAATTCGCATTTTGAAGGTACGTCCAATTCTTTTTATCCCCTCCCCCTCGTCACATATCGTCACTAACGCTTGACTCCCTATTCCACTCCCCAAGGTGCGTGACGTAATTTATGGACAGTCCCTGAATATGAATTTTCTTTACAGTCCCCAATTTGCCTAAGACAACTTACATCAACAAAAACAAATTTAAAAAGGAGCAACAAGTATTAATAATAACATCTCTAAATCTAAAACACTTAAGGGTAGCAAAACGAAGAGTGGAGTTGTAATACTAAAACTAATAATGCCATTAAATTTTAACTTGGAAATACAATAAACTAATAACCTTATTCAACCATCATAGACATTTAAAATCATTTTGACAATTTAACAGAAACGCATTTTAAAAAGTGCCCTTTCTTCTCTTCTGGAAATTATGTATGAAATGGGTTGAACAAAATTGGGGGGGGGGGGGGCTTAAAAATCCTAATAAAAATGGGTCCGTTTTGACCGGGGCCGTTTTGACCGGGGCCGTTTTGACCGGGGCCGTTTTGACCGGGGCCAAGTTAACCACCAGTCAAGATTGAACTAGTTCAAAATTTCTCCATGCACAGGAAAAATTAAACTGTCCTGAAATCGTAAGTGTACAACTTATTGTTTTTCAAAAGACACCCTCTCAGGTCGCCTTTCTTTTGTATGTTACTATTAATTTTAAAAAGTGGGGTCAAAGGACATTTAAGACAATACTTTTGGATTTTGCCAGATTTTAAGCCTGAAAGAATCCTTTTTTTTTCTTCTTTTACACAACACAAATAAAATTTTCACAAAGGACCAAGCGAAGAGTTCGGTGAAGCTACTGAATATATTAAAATGGAACATTAACATTATCTTTAAAACAGCAAGATCATTTTGATGTTGTGGTTAAATTAGTATTTTGAAGCGATAGTGTTTGCTTGTTGTAGAAGTGGTAGCTTCAGTATTAAAAAATGTTTTACATTGAACTAAAGAATTTAGACGTACCCAACCACAAAAAATAAAACATTTCTTCTTATAAAATGATTCTATTAAATGAGAAATATATCTAATAGTGAAAACTTAGAACATTGTTTTATCACACAGTAAGGCACCTTGACTAATGCTTTCACGTGCTGTTTTTTTTTTTTAAACCTACTACCTGAACAAGATGAACAAAGCCTACCTAAAGCAATATTATCTAATGGGAAGCCCATCCCAATATATACAAATTCAAGACGATTATATTTATATTATATAGCTATTTTTAAAAATAATATTTATTGATAATTTTATTTGCTCACGGTTTGTTAATATACAGCCTAGAAGTAATTAGAGCCAAATGGCAGAGAAAACTGCATGATCAATTACAGAAGAATGGTTGAAGTGTGTGTTATATCTTCCTACTGTTGCTAACAAAGAGTCTTGCACTTAGAATTGGAAGTGTTATAATAAATTGTTGGTTTTATCTAATATATAAAGATGAACGTTTGTTTTTTACCAATACAATTCCACACCGTTGGGCCCAGAGTGGTGAAATTTTGCATGGAACCCCAATTTGACCCGGAAAAGGTCATATACTATGTTTTAACTCCAAGTGACCACCCCTAGGGAAAGGGGGCCCATTATTTTGCTTTTCTCCTTATATGTGCTATATAAAAAATGAAAATGACTAATTATCCTATTTCGCGTGGAGTTGAGAGCATAAAACTTTGGATAGTTGCTAAGTATACTTCTACGCTGGTAACAGGCGAAAACAATATTTAAATTATCACTTAATGGGGTCCGGGGACCCAAATGTAGTTTTTTTCCTTATATTAAAAACTTACTCATCACTAATTATCCAACTCTCCGTGTAGGTAGAAGAATGACACTTTGGTAAATTGTTGAGTAGCCTCTCGAAACGATTATTGGCGTTAAATTTTTTAAATAAATCACACTTGTCGGGCCCAGGAGCCCAAAACCTTTTTTTTTTTTAATACTGAAAATCGCTTATTATCCACTTTCCCGTGTAGGTAGAAACATGAAACTTTGGGAAGTTGTTGAGTACACTCTCGCAATGGTAACATCTAAAAAGATATTTAAAGTATCACTCATTGGGGGCCGGGGGCGGAAAAGTAATTTTTCTTATATAAAAACTGACTCATCACTAATTCTCCGATTTCCCGTGAAGGTAGAAGCATGAAACTTTGCAAAGTTGTTGAGTAGCTTATTGTGACAACTATTGGCGGGAAATAATTTTAAATATCACAATCATGGAGGCCGGGGGTCCAAAAGCGTGTTTTTTTTCTCCATTACAAGGACTAAATAAAATATGAAAATCACTAATTATCCTATTTCCCGCGTAGGCAGAAGCATGAAACTTTAGAAAGTTGTTGAGTACACTTTCACGATGGTAAAAAATGACTATAATATTTAAATTATCACTTCTTGTGGGCCGTGGGCCCAATTAAAGTTTTTTCCTTATATGAGCTTTATAAAAACTGAAAATCATTAATTCTCCTATTTCCCGTGTAGGTAAAAACATGAAAATTTGGGTAGTTGTTCAATACACTTCCACGATGGTAAAAGGTGAAAACAATATTTAAATTCTCACTTACTGGGGGCCGGGGGGGCCAAAATGTAGTTTTTTTCTTATATTAAAAATTTACTCGTCCCTAATCCTCCAAATTTCCTTATAGGTAGAAGCATGAAACTTTGGTAAGTTGTTGAATAGCCTCTGCAATGATTATTGGATTTAAAAAAAAATAGAATTTACTTTCATGGGGGCCGGGGGTCCAAAAACTTCTTTTCTTTAATTGAAAATTGCTATTTTTCCATTTTCCCGTGTAGGTACAAACATGAAAATTTAGGAAGTTGTTGAGTACACTCCCGCAATGGTATCAGGCAAAGAATATTTAAACTATCACTCACTGGGAACCGGGGGCCCAAATGTAATTTTTCTGATATAAAAACTGACTCATCACTAGATTTCCAATTTCACATGCAATTAGAAGCATGAAACTTTAGGGAAACTGTTGAGTACACTCCCGCGCTAGTAACAAGAAAAATAATAATTTAAATTGCCACTCACTGGGAGCCGGGGGGCCCAATTGTATTTTTTTCTAAAATAAAAAGTTAATCATCACAAATTCTCCAAATTCCTGTGCAGGTAGACGCATGAAATTTTGGGATGGTAGCAGGCAATTTTATCACTCAATTGTAGGTTTTTTTTACATTATATTAGCTAAATTACAAATAAAAAAACTTTGGATACTGTGTAAATGTATTTTTTTTAAAACTTGGAAGATAAAAACTTGATGGCCTATATTAAAATTCGTTAAGTCATTAAAATTATATTTTTCAATCTTTTGCAGCCCTTGGCAACTTATCTCTTTTTCGTTAACGTTTAAGACATTTTAACCATTCGATTACACTCGATCTTTTAAAACAAATTCTGACTAACAAATATATTCATCATCATCCAAATTGAAATAAGCTGTTTTTTTAGCTATACATTTTAAACCCATAGGGTTTTACCATTAGACCCTTATTTTAGTTTTTTAAAAGAAGTTTTAATAGTGAAAACACCTTTTAGGGCTTGGGTCCAGTACGCCATTTTTAACATTAGTTATATAAAAGGTAATTTAACAAGTGTCTACTGAGTAAATGGATAAATTATTGACCAAAAGTGATTTTAAAAAATAATAACATTTCTAATGGGGTAATGAACTTCTAGTGTCTATTCCAAGACGGTTTAGTTAATATATTTAGTATATCAATCATGATCCAGATTGAAATCAAAGGGGTTTTGAATTAGTATTTACCGGTTCTAAACGCTAACTGAAATCATAACTTACGGCTGCAAAGCGCGGGTAATTAGCTAGTTTTAACATAAACAGGTGACAACAGATGAAAGCAAAAAACAAGTCTAATTGTAAGTTTTTTGTTGATCCCTTAAATCATTAAAAACTTTTATTTCCCACTTCTATTTTTCAAACAGAATTGCAATTTTCCACTTTGTCACCATTATGATGCTTAATTTTATAAGCTTAAAGCAAGCAGCATAAATTCTTTTTTTTTAAAATACACAAAACAAAAGAGGTTATAATGCATCACTTATATAAACATTTGTAAGTGCAAGATGATGAAATATTTACTGTTTAAACAAAATTTAGCTGAAATACATAGAATGACCATTAATTGTCTAAGCCTTTACTAAATGAGACTATAGTCATCATATTTAGTTATTAAGCAAGTAAAACTGATACTGATAGTATAATATCTTTTATTTATAGAAACATCAACAAGCTATGTATAACTTTTAAGAGGAATTATAAGATTGCATCATTCATCTTCTTTTTAAAAATCAATAACAATAATTAACCTATGATTCCTCATATAGAGAGATTCTTAAATCATTTCTACAACAAATAGTAAGTGGTCCCTTTTAATTACAGAGAACAAACTAAATTTAAAAATAGACATATTAAATTTTTTTAAACATTTAAACATTCACTGGGAACATGGTAAAAGAAGAAAAAAACTTTGATCAATATGATTGTACAGTAAAATCATCAGGAGTACTGGTAACTTGATCACTAGATTTGGGAGGGAATGAGGCTCGCTAACACAACAAAAAGAATAGAGAGGATATAAAGAAGATATCTTTAAAAGCATTATAAGGTATGAGTGTACTGGTATATATTAGAGTATATGGGCCTATTTAAAGGAATTATTTATTTAAGAATCTTTAGTCTTGTTGTTTATTCAAATTGAGTGTAATTGAAACAGCAAAGACTTTTGTATTTTTAGATTTCAATAGATATTTCTTCCTATTTCCAATAATTACCTAAAACTAAAAAGTTCTGTATTCAAAAATGCATTTTAAAAACGGACTGTTATGTCGTCATCAAAATAAAATATCTTTTTTGTACAATAAAATGAAAATATTTTCCCTTTAACAGAAATGATATTAGTTCTAATTGAAAAATGAACAAAGTTATTTGAAAGCATTGTCATGATCTGCTCACCATAGAAAAGCATACAAGTTCCCACTTATAATATTACAACTTAATTTTGAAGAAAAGCAGAAAGGTAGATAAACCTAAATGTCAAATTGTAAAAAAAAACCCACATATTTTCAAAGGAGCTTTCCAAATGTTCTTACTTGTGTGGTGTGTGTCAAAGGTAATGTTTATCTACTGAAAAATGGATAATTAATAGCTGTGATATTTTGTTACATTTTGGTAAAGTAAGTTGTTTTACATAATTTATTTATCTTGTAAATTTTAAACTTAGTAAACTTAGTTCTGAGTACCGGTAGATAGATAAATCATCAAATATTAGATTTTAATTATCTCCCC
>MUZC01000142.1:237618-253488 GCA_002072015.1 Radix auricularia
CCCCCCCCCCCCCCCCCCAAGGCTTAATAATTTGAATTGATTCGAATCAATGGTGAACTTTTTATCTCAATAATATCTAAAAATAAAATCATAACAACTGCATTATTACATAATAGTATCAATGTTCTCTTCAAGTTGCGTGGCTGCGTAGATATTTGACTGACGCCGTGCAGCAGCAAACAAAGCTTAGAGGGAACATTGCATAGAGCATAGTTAATCAAGTACAAATGAGTTCATTTATTAAAAACAATGTGAAATCCCCCATATTAAAACAGTGTCCTTTTCAAATTAATGGTCCATAAATATCAGTCACAGTTGAGGGAGGAGTCTTGAAACCTACACGTTGATGATGTACATTTGAAACTTCAACATTTCATATAAAAATGATCTCATGAGTTTTTAAGTTAAAGTATACAAAAATAAACAGCTTTTCACAACTGTAGCTCATCAGATATTTAAATGGAGAACTGGTAATGACAAAAAATGCCCAGTGTTTGCTGCTCATTCAAATAATTTAAATTAAAAAAAATTAAACTTGCTTTAAATTATGTAATAATCAAATGTAATGATCACCAAGTCTTATCACAGCATGTTTTTGATTAAAAATATATTAGTTTTATTATCTCATAAAGTTACACTTGTTGTCATTTCATTAAATTTTTATAAAAAATACTTAAAATTCAACATGAACTTTGCAATCAAGTAAGGTTTAAAAATTTCATTACTTCTAAAAATTATTGTAAAATATTTTTTATACAACCTTTCATTTAACATAATTCATTGACCAATTTTATGATGTGTTTCACAAAAACACTGCAAGTCTGTTAAGTAAAAATAATAATCTTTATGAACAGGTAGTAGACAAATTAATTAAAAATATATATACTGAAAGGCCCATTTTCTATTAACATAAAGATTTTAAATAGCATAGTGTAAAGGTTTAAGTTAAAGCCAAACCAAAAAAAAATGTAATTCACATAATCGTAGACAGCAGACTATATTTTTGTTCGTGACTCTTAATATAGATTCAGGACAGAAGGTAAAAAAATAGATGAATAGATGTTTGAACTTATTGTAGGAAAAAGTGTTAAAAGGTGACAATGCCTATCTTAATTTTGATAATTCTAGTGACTCGTTCAACTATCGTACACAGTTATAGTTTGAGAGGTCCTTAAAAAAAATTGTAAAAAAATATTTTTATAAAATTAATTTTGTTTTAATACTATACGAAGTATATGCTGTAATTTTTTAGTTTGCTAAAATTGTGGAAAATACTGACTGACTTAATGTAAAGTAGATGCAATAAAAATGTACATGGTCTGTCTGTCCCTATTAGTCAATTAGTTTCTTAGAATCTTGTTAGCTATGCACTCCAAGCCCAATATGTAATACAAGTCTTTTTACTCTTTGTTGAGTGACTGATAGTATTCTACCATCACATTCCAAGCCTTGGGTGACATGAAGCCCTCCGGTGGGTCTATGTTCTCCCTGGCCATCTTTCTCATCCTTGTGCCCGAGATGAATTCAAAGTCTTCTTTGTGTTCTGGGTCAAAGAAGTCCATAGCACGTTTGCGGTTGTTGTATGCTGCTACCCTGAATGGTACAATCTCTAGCAGTGTCAGTCCTGGGGCCATCGTTAACACCTGGTCAGAGGTTAAACGTTAATTTACATTTGAAATTAACTTGAAAGCCATGAGTTCAGCTAACAAAGGAAAATAACTTGTAATTTCTTACACTTACATTATCATTCTATCAAAAGGCTTTAATTAAATTATATTTAAAAAATATAAGAAGTGGTTCGATATATTTTGACTGATATTAATATAAGTAAGACAAGTGAAAAAAATCTACAAAATTATTATTTTTCCTAGGATGTCGTACAATTTTATGTATAGGTATATCAAAAAGTTTTAATATTATTATTTTTTAAAATTAATGAAAATAATAATATAAACAATTCTTTACATGCTAACAGTCAGAAAAAGCACATGCTCCACAAAATTACAGAAATAAAATATAACTAATGCATTTAGCTGACTAAAGACAGGGGGAGGTGAGCTAATATATAATGAGAGCAAACCTTGGCACCATGTGTAGGATCAAACAGATCTCTGCCTCCATCTGGGTGTGGCATACCAGCAGGATCTCTACCTACAATGTAGAAATTAGCACCCGTTGCCATTCTGGCTTTTGCATGCCATTGTACCTGAAAATTAAATATAGAATAAATAACTTATGTATAATTATAATATAACCAGAAATAATAAAATTGTTGGAGGTACAGTAAGGTAAGATCAGTTTTGGTTGTTTTATTTCCATATTGTTCATGATGTATTACACATTATTTGAAAATTAAAAACTGAAAAATTACATTGATCTTTTGGGCAGCAACTCAATTTAATAAATTTTATTTCATTTTAACAAAAGTAGAAGAGCTTGAAATTTGAAATGTTAAGTCCATTGACAAGATTATATCTAATGGGAACAATGTAACCAGTATAATTGATTTACCTCTGTAGGACCTGCATACATCATGGGAGATGGGAAAATGGCTATAACTGTTGATTCTGCATCTAGTATATTTTCCTCTAAGATGGCTTGATGCTGTTTCATTCTCCATGGGAGAGGGACATCATCATCTTTTGTCCATCCACCTGATAAAAATAAAAGATAACATAAATATGGGTCAGAATCTAGTTACTCATCTGGCCATTAAGAATCTGTGCTAACTGCTAAATATGAAGAGTATAAATATTTTTTTCTAGAGGATAAAATTTCATTCTTTTACTGCTATTTTCCACTTAAAACCCTTAGCTATACTTCATGACTGCATGCTTCTCATCATGCATTTTTAGGTCATTTCCTTCTTAAACACATCGGTTTAACTCTTTTTTTTTGTCTTTCTGATTTAAAAAGATAAATTAATAACACAAACAGTAAAGATAATTTATGTATTAATGAATTCACAATTGAATTAATTATTCAATGATAACTGGTTTTTGATGAGTATTTATTACAACAAGTTATTTTCACAGAAACATTTTAAGAAAATTACAATTCAGCAAAACAAGTATGAAAAAAATAAAATAAAATAAATAAGTCTTTGTTGGTAAAAGGAAACTAAAATTCTCATTATCACTGTTGTTTTTTTTTTCTTCTTTTCAAACAGAACATTTGTTATATAAAAATATAAACAACTTACATTTTTAAATTACAGTCGAACCCACTTACCTCGAGCTCGGTTAGCTCGACCACCCTATTATGTCGACGTTTTTTATTGGAACCGCCAAATTCTCTCTTTGTCTTAGCATTTTCTCGTCGTTTAATTCGATTTTTTTAAGTCGCCGAAACCTCATAACACGAGCACAAAAAAGGGTCAAATTTGCCACTTAACATTGGTTATCTCGATCCCCATGACCAATCGCCAGCTTTTGAAAATGTTAGCTATGATTTTTTTATTATAACCAAGAGAAGAGAAGGGACCAAGTTTCTGCCTCACCAGGGTCTGCTGGTGACGTCACAGCCCACTTGCGTTTTGCTCTCAGCGCTGTGTTGCTTCTGGTACTATGGCAATCGCCGGCTTTTGAAACCAAAGTAACTGCATATATACGATACGTTTCAGAGATGTGTTGGAGAATAATAAAAGTTTTTATCGATAATCGACGTTGGTTTTTATTTTAAATTTGTAAATTTCTGCTGTCAGTTGGTGCACATATACCTTTTGTTGTTAGCAAACATGTATGTACAATTTTATAGCATGACGATAGTTTCATCAAACAAATAACGGCAATGCTGTTGTATTAAAAAAAACTCCAAAAACACGTGCATGAACATTATCATTTATTAACGCTAGTGATGGGACGATACCAAAATCATAGGCTGCTTACTGTAAACAAGGCTCCCCAGATTTTAAAATATATAATATAACAGACTACAGACAGTTTACCCACCCCCACTCTCAATCTCCCACACCATTGTTGTTGGTTAGTCCTATTAGCATCAAGTTACCGAAGGAATTCTAAGTCCATTGTAAGCTGAGGGGATCGTATGGAATAATAAAATGTACCGTGTGCAGACTTGTTGTCATTGGCAACCATTCATCCTTCAACCTCATTTTGACTATTACATGTACTGTACTACTGCTTTGTTCTCATTGTTTCATTCATAAGAAGTGGCCGTGTGCAAAAGCCATTTAACTATTGGTTAGAATTAATTAAAATATGTCAAAGTTGAAGGTTCAAAAGGAGTACCTAATTTATTTGTGTACGTTTATATAGAGAAGAGTTCGCTTTGTCATGAGTCATATATAGGTCACGATAGACCATTCTGAGTCCATTGTAAGTTGAGGGGGACGGACCCAAAGAAGATGATTAGGAAGAGAATCGTTCGGGAACAATGAGGGGATGTGTAGGTTACTTATTTGTGTAGCTTGTAAGGAAAATCAAGCAAGTGGCTTCGAAGGCACAGTATCGCTCAATCTGGGAATCACCGCAAAACGGTGTTACATTTAAACTTAAACGGTCTTTAAAAACGAACGGTCTTAACAACCTTAAGAAAGAGTGAAGAAATAGGGTCCCGATATTCCGATACGATTCTGATTAATCGTCCCATCACAAATAAACGCACAACACGTACATAAAGAAATTTCAAGCGCATGTTAATATTTTGCCGCCATATTGGTTTTCGCTTTAACTCGATCATCGGTTATGTCGATGCCATTTTTCATACCCCAACGCCGTCGACTTAAGCGGTTTCGACTGTATTTAATTCAAAATATTAAAGACCCAACTTAAGAAAAACATTAGTATTAAAAAAATATTAGAAAAATAAAAATGAGAATTAGTTTCCTGGTTACATGTGAAACAAAAGTTGATGCAACATATTTGATTTCTTTTGTTTTAAAAGGGTACATTATGGTCAGCCAACATTTTAAAATATAAAGTTTCAAATAAAGTATAATCTTTTCCAGGAGAGGCTCCCACATTTATATTGTTACTAACCTAGAGGATGGAGGAGAAGAACTGGCTTTTTATAACCCCTGGCCACAAGTTTCCTCTTTGTGTCTTGCATGAGGAGAGCATGACCATTGTGTACTGGGTTTCTGAGCTGGAAAGCAAACACCGCATCTGCCTAGGAACCAAATGTTTAAAATTTTAAGAAAAAGTCTTGAACATATCTCAAATAATTATTTCCCTCAAGAACCTTAATAAAAGTACATGACAGTAGTGATTCAATCCTTCTTAAGTTGCTGGAAATGGCAAGACATTTTTATTCAACTTACATTTGTTTTTAAAAATAAAAATAACTGTGTATTAGTATACTGCATCCCTATAATTTTAGGAACTGTGAGTATTGTGGAGCATAACAAAGGTAATTGTAATAATAGTGTAATTGTAGTTATCGGTACTGACGAAGGCATCAGCCGAAATGTATAAATATGTTTTAGTTAATTGATAAAGCTTTCATTTATTTATTCTTTGATTAGATGAATTGTTTGCGTATTTTGTATTTTGAAAAAAAAAGCTTTATCGCAAACCTATTCTATATGAAGCACAACAGATTTCATAGTTTTTAAATGTTTCAATTAAAACATTCATAAAATGAAAACTTACACCTATTTCTCTGAATTTTAACCTCAGTTCTTTTGGTGTCAGTCTGTATTGGTCCAAGCCATCATTCCAATAAATTCTGTCTAGAACTTCTAAGTCACCACCTACCAGCCAGTCTCCACTTTCCAACACCATCTGTTTAAGGAGATTGAGTAAAATTAAATTTAAAGACACACTATAGCATCATTCCAATTAAATTAAATCAAATTTATACATTAAATTGAATGCTACAAAGTTTTTTGTATATTAAATCTACATAATTTTCTTGTTAATGTTTTAATTTGTATTATTTTATAAATATTTTTGCCATTATGGACATGACATTTCAATGGTGATAAGAAAATGATATTTGTCAATTATTAATTATAACTATTAATTTTAGTTTTAGATTATTATTTCATAATAACCAATTTTAATAAATCAATTATATCTTTAAAATTTTAATTTGAAAATATTTTATATCTGTCACACAAAAGAATGAATACCTATTAAAATTTGTAACAATATAAGTGAGAAACAGTGCAAAGATTGAAATTAGCCAGGATCGCACCTCAAATATATAAATATAAAAATATACATATTTGAGGTTTAATAAATATAACGTTTATTTAAATAAACAGAAATGAAAATAAATTTGATAAATTTAAATTTTATTACTGTATAATTTATAACTTATAAATATTTGTGCTGATGCTAAAAATATATAATACAAATAAGTTACTTTACTGTATATTTATAAATTAATGTATTGGTTATGGAAATTTTTGCTTGTTAGATCAGTGATGCAGGGGTTACTTTTACTTTTAAAAATCCTCTCCCATAGAAAAAAAATATTATAATAACTGAAAAAATATTTGATTTTTTCCTCTCAATTGTAATATTTTAACATTATAATTCTGATAATGAAAGTAAATTATTCAAAAAATACCAAATGGTCACCACTTGACTCTTCTAATGTCTAAATCCCTTGTATTAACTTCACCATCTTGTCTGTTGTGGAAAAATAAAAGTAAAAAAAGGACCCACTTCCCGGGGTTCCTATCAAGCTGAAGTTTTGCACATAGACTTTTGTCACCTGACAATGCATTCTATCAAAATTTCATATCGAATGTAATGTAATTGAATTAATCAATTTTTAGATTGTTTCTATGTATCTCTATGTAGCATGTAAATGCTTCTTTAATATTTTCCTGTTGCGCGGTGAAAGGCGTTTTTTATTGAAAAACGTGTACAATATTTTTTTAAATCTGTAAATGTTTATCCTAGTCTGTCGCGCGGTGCGTATTATATTGAACATATCAATACTTTTAGTTGTCTCATATATAAGGGATTTATAGTCAAAAACTTTGTTTTTAAGGGTTGTTTAATTATTTATAAATCTTAAAAGTTGTATTGTGCTGACTGGCTGAGCTATCAATTGACTGGTGCTGAAGTAGGTGCTATGATGATAGCCATGGCTTCATAGTTTGATCATCCAATCATTTTAACAGTTTATTGTTAAGTATGGTCATAACACTCACCAATCATTCAAAGTTATATTATTATTTTGTTAAAAGGAATTGTGAACCATGATTGAAACAAAAATTAGTTTTGATAGAGACCAAAATTTGCAGTTACCAATTTACGTAGCAAAGATCTTTTAAAACTGAATTGAAATGGATCCGGCAAAAAGATATTACTGATTACTTTTTATCATTATACAGTCAAACCTCTCTAAGTCGAACTTCCTTTAGTTGAGAAGCTCCCTATATCGAATTAATTGTTAGGTCCCAGCCAAATTCAGCCCCATTACACCTTTTTCTCTAAATTGAAAACTCTGTAAGTCGATTTTTTTGGTGGTTCCTTTGAGTTTGACTTAGCGAGGTCCGACAGTATAACCAAAGGGAACTATTCAAGTCAAAACTATATTAGTAACTGCATCTATTTCTTTTACTTTTACATAAGGATGTCCTGGGTTAGTTGTGCCAAACTGGCGCCCACAACGCTCTTCTTTGTTGTGAGGATAAAACTCTGGACTGCGAAGAATGGCCACGTCCTTCCCTTCATACTTCAGTGTAAATGCCTTAGATGAGGAAAGCCTTTCCTTGTCTTCAGTCTTTATTGGCAGCACTAATGGTATAGATTGGTTAATGACTCCATCTATGGATACAGAAACAAACTATATTCCACATGTCATTTCAAAATTATCCAGTAGCATTTTGTAAATCAAGAGTTCATTGATTGCTAACTAATTACATGCACAATGTAAACTAGCAAAGAATGTGGCAAAATTCAGAGGAAGAGAGATTAAATAAGAGGACTAAAAGTAATATCCAGAAAAAACGTTTTTTATTCTTGCTCATTAGGCCAGTAATTTTCTAAATGTTACATTTTAATAGAATATTTTCATACTTTGTACTGTTCTTCTATAGTTGGCTAAGTGCTAGAAAAGAAAATCAAAATTAACTTTAAAATTAATGTGGATTATAAAAGAGATTGAACTTAGCAGTAAATTGAAAATTATGCATGTCCACAAAGATATTATTTAGGTAGAATACAGTACTTACTGTCAAGCAAACATCCAAAATGTTGCGACTGCAAGTATTCTTTTTCCCTCATGAATCCTGCTATAGGTGTGGCCCACCCTTCTGCAAGAACTTGCGTCCATTGCAAGTCCACCTTAACAGACAGTTGAAACTAATTAGTTAACTGCTAATTATTTAATCAATCATTTGTGCAAAGTTGTGATTCTTTAACTTGATTACTCTCCAGTCACTTTACACCATCCAGAGGGCGATGCATTCTTTAAACTCCCCCGCCAATCTCAGAACATCATAGTCAGGCTAAGGACTGTCCACAACAAACTTAGGCAGCACATGTTTCGCAAACTTCAAATTGGAGAAACCAAAATGTGCCCCTGCGGAACAGCTGCAGAGAACGCGGAACATGTGCTGCAAAACTGCCCTCTGTACCTCCACACCTGGGCGGCCATTTGGCCCCAGGAAGCTACCCTCCACGATAAACTGTATGGTGGCTGAGCCAATTGACAGCCACAGCGCAATGCATCACGGATATAGGGCTTGTGATCTAAATCCTCCTTCAAAAAAGATTTTGAGAACGCAGAAGAAGAAGAAGAACAGTCACTTTAAATAATGTAAAACATTTGAAAGTCTTTAACCCTGTGCTTCAAAAACAAAAAAAGGTGGGGATGCCTAAATAGATTTCTGCTGCAGATATTGCAAATCATCAATGACGCGGTGGTCGAGTGGTAGCGCGCTCGACTGGCGTAACGATGGTCACGAGTTCAAATCCACGCAAAGGTGAGGATTTGTTCCCGGGGCCTGAGAAGTCCCTGAGTCACCCAGCTCTGAATGGGTACCTAACTAGACAATAGTTAGGTGGCTGGGTAATGCGTGGAACCCTTATAGCCGTGGCCTGTGACCGCTGCATCACTTGCGAACAGATCATCTCTCATGGTCTGTGGACGCAATTATCTTCTACATAGAAGGAGCGTCTGTATATCTAAGATAATAATGAGAGGAATTTTTTTTTAATGCTTATGCCATAATGGTGGTAATAATATTAATATTTATGTTGGTCTCCTTTCTTACAAGTTAAGAAAATTGCAAACTTTAAATTGAGAATGACAATATTATCATTTTATTGTTAACCTTTTTTTTTAATGCCAGGGCTTTCAAAAACGCTGCTAACATTTACTTGAATCCAATCCACTTAAAGCAATTATGAAAGGTGGCCAACTAAAATGTGGTAGGAAATATCCAGCTCTATAATACAATTTTAATCTTAGAAGTCTGTTTCATAAGTCAGAGCAAGCTGTCTATACCCAACAGCTCAGGAAGTTATTATTTGGAGGAATTTTGTCAAGACAATTCTGCAAACTTAAAAACAAAATAACTCCATTTATTAAAATATTTAAAAGGGATTAAGGAGATTCACTTTGTTTAAAACTCTAGTACAACATCCATTCAACTCCAACTCACCAGCCCAATTTCAACAGATGGCAAAGTAGCTGCCTCAGCTTTGGCTGCTTCACGTTTTTCCTGTGGTACAAACAATTCACGAACCACCTGCAGGGCTCCAAGAGGTACAATATCCTGTGTTGGTCAGATTTTGAAAGAAAATATGCTAGGGTAAAGTGCAATGTCAATAACTGAATCAACAGGTTTTCAAACTCATTTCAATTGCTCATTGCTTCCTAAGTGTGGTATCATCTCTAGTAGAAGCTTTAAGAATAAAAGAGGGGAGGATTTTGAATATTTTTTTGTGAGGCTGAGGGAAGAGGAGTTGAGGATTCAGGGGATAGGGAGTTGGGGGGAGGGGAGTTTCAATCTCATCAGAATCATACAAGTAATTTTTATTAAATAATTGTTCAAATATTTCTCCTTACATTTTTGGAGAGAAGTGTGACTACTTCCTGAACACATTCCTCCACAGAGAGTACTCCAGCCTTGAGATCTACATCAGGATTACTAGGCTCCTCATAGGGCTGGTCCACACCAGTAAACCCTTAGGATAGTGAGCAAGTCATTAGACACTAAGAAGATAAGAAGATAGATCAAAATAGAAATATTATAATATGATGAGGCTATAATATTTTTCTCAAAGTTGGCATCATAAACACTGGCATCCACAGCACCAGAAGCAGAAATTAATATTTAAATCAATAAGATGGTCATCGACCAGCATGTTTTCTTTTATTGATTTGTTTTCATCAAAGTTTCTTAGTTTTGATTCCATAACCTTATGTATGGGATCAATTAAAACATTAAACGC
This sequence comes from Radix auricularia, assembly GCA_002072015.1. Lineage (NCBI taxonomy): Eukaryota > Metazoa > Mollusca > Gastropoda > Lymnaeidae > Radix > Radix auricularia. The sequence continues at coordinate 248,001 of MUZC01000142.1, forward strand.
ATGGGTTGACTTTAACTTAAACAATATTCAAAATATGTCATCACTAGGATCAGTTACTAATAGGTCAACACCTGGAGATGGTTTCTTAAGGGCTATTGTGTGCATAAAATTTTTATTTTAAAAATTGCACTATCTTTACAGGTCATTGTCTTCCAACATATGGTGGCTATAAAATGAGACATCATAGGCTATCAATTGGAAAGTGCCATAGTCTATTTTCAGAGCTTTTAAAACTGCTAACTTCTAAAGTAAAAATATTTAACTTAGTGTTCACAGCCAAACGAGCAGACGCCACATTGGTCTTGTGAGAAACAAATATTCAATAGAATGATCTCGGCAGAAAATTGAGATCATCTCATAAAACTAGCATTCTCTAAGTTTTAATGAACCTTAACTATGTTAATCAGCCAAATTCCACAGTTTCAAAGCAAAGACAGTGTAAAATATAATAAACTATAAGTATAATCGAAGCCATTTTGAGATTTTCTGTAAAATTTCTTTTGAGTGAGAAATCCATTTTGGGCAGAAGGTATTTTGAATAAAGAGCTAATTAATATAAAGCTAAAGCCGCTGATTAAGGACTTATCCCGTTCAAAATATGCCCACAGATAAAAAATTCACTGCACTGTAGAAAGTGGTTGAAAAGGTTTTTGTATTTTAAAAACTTAATTTAGTGGACTGTTGTTTTAGTGACGTTGATTAACGCTAAAGTGATTTACTTCAGATTTTCTTAAAACCAAACATTTAACTTGTCAAAGGTGTATTTCCACATAACAAAATTAAAATAAATAAAATTAAGCTCATCTATTAAAGGTAATAAATATTAAGGCTGGACAAACCAAAACCTCAAACACCACAGCATTGAGTACAAGAATTAAAACACATTTTAAAGAATATTTCAACACTACTTATTGTAATGTTACTAAAAATGTTGTAGGCCATAAATTAAAATTTTGTCACTAACTATAGGAGTATCCGTAATTTTGGAACTCTTTAGTTTCTCACGCTAGACTATCATATACATTGCTGTCCACACACCCTCAGAGAGAATTTAACCTATCTAAATTTTTACAAGTTATTTGAGTTGGACTGAATTTTAGTTTCAAGAAAACATTTTTTTAAAAACCAATTTGGAAACAAGGTTTTTTGCTCAGTGCTAACTAGGCCTGTCAACGGGTACCCAAGACCTGGGTGCCCATTGCCGAGCAATTACCCGGGCAGTAAAATGGCGCTTGAGTACCCGTGAAAATGTTATTGCAATATCTTTACCACCAGTGTTTGAACTGTGACTATTCTGTGTTTAAATTTTGGCTTGCAAATGATTTATCAAATTAAAACTTTTGGTTTCAAATAAATACTGTGAAATACGTCTTAACATGAAAATGCTTTTAAAATAAATAAGTGTTAAACGGAAATAACACACGATCCTGAAAAACTACAAAGTATTTTGATACCCTTTTTTCCCCAGGAACATGAAACAAAAATCATTTTAAAAAAAAGGTTTTATTTCTTTTAATTGTTCAAGTAAGGAAAATAGAACACAACGTCGATAACTCTGAAGGGCTAGAAATGAATTTGGCTTTGAAATAGGCCGCTCATCTTTGTTACAGATGGAGCGAGCTAATGTTGATAATCACTATAATAACAAAAATAAATGGGAGTATGTCCGTCCACTCAGTATGACACAAAATAGGACACAAGAGTGATAACTAGGAATGGCTAGAAATGATCTTGGCTTTGAAATACGCCGCTCATCTTTGTTACGGAATGAGACGTGCCAGTGTCATTTATCTACACCCCCCCCCACTAACATGTCTCCAATATTATCCCCACCATACTTTAAAAGAAATAATCACCTGCTATATTCTGTTGTTGTTTTTTTTTGGTGTTTGTTTGTTTGTTGTTTTTTTAAAAACATATTTGAATCATTGAACAATCTTCACTATATTACAACAACAAATGTTGGGGGATGGGTCCACTAAGTAGGGGCAAGTCCTGAAAAGTTTAGTTAAGTAAAACAGTTGTCAGCTACAGCTATGAACTAGAAATAACCCGCCTTGATTAGCACTCGCCCCCCTCCCTCAAAACAAATCACCTTAGCACCCCTCTGCTCATTGTTTTTAAAACACTGTACTACAGTAGTATTTCAATGTCATCATTTTCACATCCCTGACTCATCACAGCAAAATTTGCATTGCCACAATAAAAAAGAAGTAAAAGGCTAATAGTAGTAATAGCGAGCATAATGAAGAAACTTTTGAGGTATTTTGAAAGGGTAACTCAGGTACCCGTTCAAATTTTGGACGGGTACCCGGGCAGCATTTTTCAACAATATTGACAGCCCTAGTGCTAACACTATTGGCCATGAACCACCTTAGCTAGCCAAAATTGAGTTCAGTCATTAAGGGGTTATACTTATCTTATCTTAGATATACAGACGCTCCTTCTATGCAGAAGATAATTGCGTCCACAGACCATGAGAGATGATCTGTTGGCAAGTGATGCAGCGGTCACAGGCCACGGCTATAGGGGTTCCACGCATTACCCCAGCCGCCTAACTATTGTCTAGTTAGGTACCCATTCGGAGCTGGGTGACTCGGGGACTCCTCAGGCCGCGAGAACAAATCCACACCTTCGTGTGGATTCGAACCCGTGACCATCGGTATGACAGTCGAGAGCGCTACCTCTCGACCACCACGTCCCACGGCATTTATACTGCAGGAACAGGGAACTTCATGAAGGACCATTGAGCCACAATGTGACTTAATGTCTCAAACTTCCTCCTACATAGTATTTAATTAAGAGTTGTGTGTTTATTTGACACCTACTCAGAGTTTCATTAATGAAATGTAAAATCATTTTAGCTGTTTTTTAAGAATAAAATATATTGATCATAATTTCTAGAGGGAGCCTTAAAACTTGAGAACCACTCATTTGTAGTGATACAAGAAATGTAATGTATGAAATCGACAACCAAGGCCTCCAACCCCTGATAAATTAACTTTAAATGGAACAAGTAATTAAGAGCATTTAATTATAATGTTTCCTCCTGAGCACTAAATAAAATGAAACAAGTCTGAAAACTTGTGCCACGTTTTTTTTCAACTCACAGAGGTCACTTAGCCTGATCTTTTACTTAAGATAGTCAAATGAAATCCCTGCACCATTTATGTATCTTTCATTTGAATACTGAGCACCGAAATACCTTTAATGAGACCAGCTCTTGCCTTCTTGTACAAGCCTTTAACATCTCTCTTCTCACAAATATCAATGGGGGTGTCCACATAACACTCAAAGAACTTGAGACCAGCCTTCTCATGTAGTGCTCGAGCATTGTCACGATCCTAGAAATAAAGGGACACAGTGGGGGGGGGGGGGGGTGGTGATCAATTACATCAGGTCTTGGTTATTTAAATATTGCAAACAATTAAAATAGATGTATAGCTAAATAAACAATAAGCTCCTTGTTGTTTTTCTATTTCGTTTTTCAATGTTGTACCAGTTATGTTGAAGGTTATGATCTTTTTCAAATGTTAAAGATGCCATCGTCAACAACTCAAAGAAGAGCTGGTATGCATGCAGATATCATTTTAAAATTAAATTGCTATACGACAGCTGCCATTAATTTACAATCACCAAGTAATTAATAGTGAATTATGGTGTACAGCAAAACATTTCAGGGGGAACGGCAATAGAAACTGAAAACTGCAGACAAAATAATAACATCTAAAATTAATTTAGATGGGGAATATTAATCAATGAAAGATAATACGGGTGAAAAAAAATGCCAAGGAACACTGACCCTAGTTTTAAAAAAAAGATATAGAAAAAGTTATAGGGCAACTGGGAATCCAAGCATGGAATAGCAAAGGATCATTTAGGCATTAGATAAAAGAAGTGGTTTTGCCTTTCAAAGACCTTAAAAGGCTGTATTGCCACAGGGAATGATGAATGTAAAATAAAGGCTGGAGAAATAATATGTCAAAGAAAAACATTTTTATTTCAATTGGAAACAGTTGCTCTAAATGTGTTTCACAAAGAATTTCCATTACAAGATGTCTACACACATTCTATTCCACTGGCCTTCACCCTCTTTACAGGATTGACCTGATGTAGTAAATAAAATATATTGCACAATGTTATTGCTTTTAAAACATAAGAGCAATAAAACAAGTTTTTAACAATCATTTAAAATCTTTAAAAAATTTATTTCACACAAAGGATAATTTAATTCAGTGATCCATAAGCATTTTTGAGTTTATTTTTATGCTTAAAAGTCCTAAATTTATCTTTGCTTTGGGTCATGGATTTTTAAAGAAACCAGTGTAAGATGTCAGGCTGTTTGATTAGCCAGTCTACTTATTTCAATAAATCCAATATTGATTGCAATAGTACACCATTACAATTATGGACTAGCACTTTTGAAATAATAGCTAACCCAGTTCACCTCTTTCTCAGACTCAAATAAAGGGAGGTTAATGTTACAAATACATCAGCTGTTGCCCCAGATCAAATTCCAGTACTCACTGGCCCAGCAAAACGCAATTAAATAAGGATTAAGCTAGTATAATATCATAAATTCCAAAGGTCTGAAATCTTATGGTTGTCACTGAATGGTTGCAGCAACAAAACAAAAAAAAAAAACCAAAAAATTAGCATACTCTGATTTAGCTTTTAACCCTACTTCATAAAAATAAAAATACAAAAAGCCTAAATGCAACAGAGTTTTCTTGGAAAAAGTACTGAACCAATTATGAATACTTTAAGAAAAATTTGAGTTTAAACTTAATTGGGTCAAGCTCAATTATAGAATAGTTTATAAATCATTTGAAGATCATTTAGAGCATGTTTCCCATTCTATTATTTGAAATTGTAAGTTATGCATTAAAATATTTGTTAAAACATACTAATTTATTTCATAGCAAGGTGACTCCAAATATTCTCCCAAACTAATCCATTTTTACTGTGATTCGTAGAAATAAGTTGGTTTACACATTGCCCAAGATATGGTCTGAAGGTATTGAAACGTCACTTCCACAAAGCCTTATACTTATTCTATTCTCCTTTAAAGGCAACAATGATAAAAAAAAAATGAGCTGCTCCAAGAAAATGTGTAATTTACTTACGGCCCTGTAAGGACTGATAAACGAAGTTATGCAGACAATGCCTCCATCTGCAAACAGCTTGGCCACTTCTGCTATACGGCGGATGTTTTCCTCTCTGTCTTCCTGGGAGAACCCCAGATTTTTGTTCAAACCAGTTCTGACATTATCTCCATCAAGACTGAGGACAAAAATGTTTGTACAAATAGCCATAAACAAATGTGTTCCATATTCCTCAAACAATCTGAATCAGGACTCTGACAACTGATAAAATCCTTGTGAGCTAGTGTTAATATAAACACTCCCAACCTTAGATCTTTACATCATCCATCCACTCACCAACCTTTACATCATCAATCTACTCACTAACCTTTACATCATCAATC
>MUZC01000142.1:253805-330243 GCA_002072015.1 Radix auricularia
AACCTTTACATCATCAATCCACTCACCAACCTTTACATCATCAATCTACTCACCAGTATGCTGGGATGCCCTGACCAACCAGGTACTCCTCTAGTGCAAATGAGATTGTTGTTTTACCAGCTCCTGACAACCCTGTCAACCACACTGTGCAACCACGGAAACCTCCTTTCTGGCCAACTGCCTTCCCTCTCTTGTCACGGGACACGTGATGCTCTTGAAAGGCCACATTGGTGGCTCTTTGGACTGCCTAATAGAAATTTTAAAAAAAGAATCGTATCTTAATTATCTTTAGACATACAGAATAACATTTCTAAAACCTGAAACTGGTGAGTGGTGAGCATAAGAAAGTTAGTTACATACCTTTCACATTCTTTACAACTTTAGCCAAAAATTATTTTTTTTTAAAAATGAGTCGTCTCAAAATTTTGATTAATTCACATTTCCTTTTAAAACAGATTCTTTTAACAGAGCCACACACCCTTTGTGGGATAATGAGCCCTTTAACGGTCACAGTGCTACACAACCTTGTTAGTGTAACTCACTCTTAGAGTGTGAGGTGCCCCAACCTTTATCATTGTCATGTACTATTGGCAGAGTCACAAATACCATTATCAATGGGTAGTGGATGAGTGACATTAATGACTAGTTGATAATTCAGGGGTATCTCATTTTATTAAAGACGCTCCATCTATACAGAAGATTACTGCGTCATACGTGTATCAATGGTTATGCCTGGTACAAGGGGTGAATGGATGTTAATGCTGGATGCCCTTGAAGAAACTAAGAAGCATGCTTGCTCTGACAGAAATAAAAAAAAGATAACTACTTTCTTTAAAGACATGTTTGTTTTTTGCTAGCTTTATAAATTGTGACCCCCAGGTGCATGAGGGCTGGTCTTTAAGGGGCTGGTAATGTTCGACCAATAACTGTACCAAAGCTAGAGGTAAAACGTGACATAAATGACATTGCCAGCTGCTGAACACCTTTTTTATGACCGAAGGGCTGAGATAAACTTTCTATTACGTCACCTATAATGGAGATCATCTTGGTGGGAGTGAGTGGGACAAATTGTGTAGCAATTTTATAGTCTCGTCTTGAAGGTCCGTGTAGCTGTGAAAGGAAGAGGATTCGGTGACTTGTTTTATCTATCCTCCACATAGAGAAAACCATGGGGGGGGGGGGGGGGGGGTTGGAAGCCAAATGAGAGATTGACATAGGGACAGGGGTAGTGGAAAACGATCAGGGTAGTTTCTCCCTAGCCTGATCTAGATTTACTTTTACTTCCACCTCTAAGTACACGTACAAATATCTGCACACATAAGCCGCCATTCAGAATGTAGAAGAGTAAACCTGTAAAGTTTGCCCCTCCCTAACTGCGTCTGTTATTTTATAAGATTTATTTTGGGGGGCTGGGGTGATCTATAAGTGAGTTTGAGAACCTTGCGTCACCAATCAAGATTGAAGACTCCTAATGTAAAGAAATACGTAGGACGCAATAATCTTCTGTACAGAAGGAGCGTCTGTAACATATAAGATTCAAGAGCCGTCAGGAGATATAGACTTGAATTGATCTCTGATGTCAAAGCCAGGCCCCGAGAGTTGTCACCAGGGGCTGACTGTAAGACACGCCAGGAGTAAAACCGCCTGAAGTGTGGAGCGTGCTCCCCCGCACTTGAATGCATTTCCTTTAAAAACACATTACGTTCAGACCAGTGCCCGTGATGGGAAAATTCAGAATTAGCTATCAGGGAGGAAAACTCGTGCTGAGATTTAAGATGATGCCAACAAGCGAGGGATGAGTTTATGGGACTAGCTGTTTATTTTTTTCTTTAATTACCCGTAGCCAAGCAGTCATGACAATCTTAAGTTGTTTTTTAAGAAGTATGTCAGAATCACTATAAAAAAAAATTAGTGTTTTTTATGTGTAGAAAATTACATAACCCGAAAACCGAAGAAAAAAAATAGCCACTGGATAAAAAATAAGGATTTTAGAAAGCTTCATTATAGCCCGTCGTGTGTCATGTAAACATAAATGAGTTTGTAGAATGTAGGTATCTTTAAGCGAGGTGTCTCCTGCGGGGAATATACTGTCGATTTCCGATAACGAGATTTTAAATATGAATTCTTCCAAAACACAGGTGACACAATCAATTGTTTAATGGGGATCATTAATAAGCAAACGTCAGCTGAATCGTTTTTACCTTATGTTTTATAGTCGCTTCATCCGCACCAGCGTTTCTCAACATGGGGCATTAGACCCGCATCAGATCGCTGCATATTACTCCGGGGGCCAAGAAAACGTTGAGAAATCGACCTTCCTTGTATACAAAGAGAACTATAATTGCAAGAACTGTAAGGGGGAGAAGGCAAGAAACAGGTTAAAATTGAAGTGGGCCACTAGTAGAAAGTAAAGGTTGAGGAACACCGATCTGCACGTCAATAAACGACAAGGTTATATGGGGGAATCGACATGAAGTACACGTCACTCACACACGTCAAATTTATAGAGCGTTAGACACAGACACCAACTGTCTAAATTTTGATGGGTTGCATAACCCAGGGTTAATGGGGCGTGGTATGCCCCCCACCCCGGGGCAAATTGGTTGAGGGCCGCGGTGTGCATCCCCCCCCCCCACACACACACACTCCAGGACAAGCGCGCTATCTATTGGCACTGATTGATCAATCATATCATAGGATATGCTATCTACGATGTAAGTATACATCGAATAACAGGAAAGATCGTCCGACTGTTTAGTGTTTATGAGAATTAGGCTCAAAAGTACGCCATTATTTTGGGAACCAGTCGGTCAAATATATCCAAGAATAAGTTCTAAAATATGATACACCATCTTTTGTCTGTATCCAATTTTACTAGTGAAGATGTATGTAACTCGTCTCTTTTTTATTCATCCATGTCTTAAGAATGATATGAGTATGAAGTGTAATATATGAAAATTACCGTATATACTCTTTGTATGGCCCGTTCGTTCATAAGCCGACTCCACTCTTTTAGGAAGAGAGAAGTATAGAAAATAGAAAGTATGTAACCCGCTCGTAAGCCGACCCCAAGAGTTACCGGTATGTTTTTGTTTCATTGGTAAACAGTGGCGAAAGCCCTTACATTAAAATTCTTTGTAGATAATAAAATTTATAAAACAATTATCGAAACATTCACAAAATAAATAAAATGAATAAATAAGATAAGTACAGATGTTTAATAATATTTTATACCATCTGGTAGAGCAGTGAAATTTGGTAGAATGTAGACAAAAATCTTAACAATCTACAATAACAACACCGACATGTAGCCTACATGTTGAAATCCCTCATGACCCGCTCGTAATCCGACCCAAAAATACATTTCCCCATAAATTTTGACGTTTAAAAAAAAGACGGCTTTAGAATGACATTATGCAAAGACCATTTCATTAGCATATATCAGCTGTAGACAATTTGAATGTAAACAATATTCGAATTAAAATAACATGACAAAGCGGATAATTACTATTTGGCTATTTGATTTCTTTTGATAATTTTGGAGAAAAAAAAGTAAGGTATTCGCTTTAAATATTCGAGATCATATGATCGCCCATTACCCCCCCCCCCCACACACACACACACACACACACTTTCCACTGAACTGAGTGGACACGAAATAGACACGACCATCATCTGTGAGGCGACCACATCACAAGAAAACAGCAAAATTGGAAGAATATAATGATGTAGCATGTAACCAAACGATATGCATGTGTAGACTTTATGGCAGCCCCCATGTACTGGGAGAGTGTCACGAAAGTTGTAGACATCTTCTAGTTACCGCACAGGAAATTGACGTTAAAACAACATCGTGTGGGGTCACGGGGGGGGGGGGGCTTTGACAGAGGGAGGTGGGAGGGAGATGCTGTGACGTACTGCAAATAGCTTTTTAAGCTGTATGAGATGTTGAGTTATTGTTCTAGTGACGGCTATGATGGTCTGTGAGACATCACAACACCAAGCTTCAATGACTTTGATGGTACCACTGTAAAAGATGTTGAGTTATTGTCCTAGTGACGTGACGGCTATGATGGTCTGTGTGACGGCTATGATGGTCTGTGAGACGTAAAAACAACAAGGTTCAATAGCTTTGATGGTATCACTGTCCCAGATGTTAACAGTAAATAAGAATTATTCACACACGAATACCTTCACGCCGATATTCACGTAAAGTTAAATATTTAGGTGAGTATATCCCATCCTTTTGTCAAGACATAAAGTGGAGAAAATAGGTTTTTCGGTAACAGCTGTTTGTAAAGGTCACCGAAGAAAATTTGTGGACGTGCCAAAAAAATTAATCTTTTATAAATCAATTCTATTGCATCACTAAGTCTATCGTAGCACAAGGAGAATTTATCAAGGACATTATTTTGTTTAATTTAATTAAATTCTCAATTTAATAATAGAATACGGATTCTTCGTTTTGACAACAAACAGAATTTAATCAGTAATCCTTCAATGTGTATAATAGAATCATATTTTTATTACGTAGCTCATAAGTTCTAAGCACTAACTGATAATGCAATAAGATTTCGATATCAGTTAAGCTATACAGAAGTAATTAAAACACAACCACGGTCTATGAGTCCAAATAAAATGCATGAACATGGGGAAGAATGGGTTAATGAAGTTTTCCAAAAGCGTCAGATCTTTGAAACTATTGGATTCACAATACCGACTTTGATTCTGATAAGGAGATATCTTGAGTCACTTAACTGATATTAGTGAGTTTCCTTTAAACAGGCCGACCACCCCATGGATTACTTGAATGATTGGGGTGGGGGAGGAAGGGTATCTGGCTTAATGAATGATGTCTTTCTGTTTTAGGGAAGGCAGAAAGGTGAAAAATTGTCATTCATGTGCTTGCATTGAGCACCCAGCTGCCTCTCTGAGGGACGACGATCATATTTAATACTGACGTTGTCATTTTAAGCACGTGATATTTATCTAAAATCTTATACTGATCGTTAATCTACCGATCTTTAGCCAAGTAGTCTATATTCTCAACAACAGGGGTGTCCATACGTTGCAAAGCTAACCGAATTTTTCATTCATCGGTTACCATTATTACATGTTACATAGCGATAGAGTCTTTTGATGTTAGTATTGCAACTTTTCAATTCCCCATTTATTATTGTCGAGAGATTTTCAAATACACTTTTGCCAGATGTGACCAAGGATTATTGTTACATGATTCTATTTTAGTCCCCCCCCTGCATTGATAATGATATTCTCTACATACGTTTAGATTTAATTTTTACATAATAGGCATTTCAAAAGATTTTTTTTTTCAAAATGTTTACCATACAATTCCGGCATCCTTCCGTCTCGCGAGACGATGGTGCATCACCGTTGGGTTGGGTTGCATTTCCTCGCGTGACTGTGCAGTCCTATCCTTGAGTGACAGTCTTTGCCACAGTTTTTACACACGAGTTCTGTGCTTCCAAATGTTTTGGCCTTTCTCCTAGCTCTTCTGTCTGCAGCCTCCTCCATTCTTCGCTCCTCGGCTACTATGACGCCCTCTTTGACAACTGTGCGCCACGTAGATCGGTCTTCTGCCTTACACTCCCAGTCACTTGTATGTATTTTGGCTGCTTTCATGTCCCTTTGACAGACATCTTTAAATCGCAAGCGTGGGCAAGCTCTTCAGGAAAGAGGAAAACAGGTCGCCCACGCTTACCATACAATATGCTTAGGCCTATATGATTTTCAAATGTGCATTAAATCTTATTTTTGTATTCCCCAGTTTTTAAATGTTAATGTATTAATGAATGATATATGTGTTCAAATTTAAGCATCCATAAATTGTATATAACTACAGAGCTACAGGCTTCAAACTCGCCATACCTCTTTACCAGACTGCACTGTACAAAGTTACGTTTTCCATTTTTTTAAATTTATCCAACAGAAATTTTTAATAATTATTTTTCAGATACTACCCCCAATTTTTTAAAATAAAAAGTTATGCCTGCACACAGAAATTATTTCGAAACTTCGTATAATTGTGAAGCTAAAAAAACCATTGTAACTATTTTGTTAATAGCATTATTAATTTGTATGCAAATTTTGAACATGTTATTGTAAAACAAATTGGTTCTGATAGCTTGTGCGTGACTGTCAATTTTGGATGAAAATAAAATATTTTATGCATAAAAGTTTTTGAAAAAATTTTAAGAATTTTTTGTGGTCTTGTTTGTTTTTTCTATAACTGTACCATTAGTATGAGCGATTTAAAAAAAATAATCATTAAGGTTTTAGGTAACTCATGGACAGTATGATGGGCATGGTTCAAATACAGGTTAATCGGGGTGGAATAGAACGATTCTTAGTAATATTACACTACAGTTGAATAATCTTCAATAGGTAGGGCAACTAGAAGGAACCCACGATCCATCAGATATAATACCGTTATAGACTCTATTAAAAAGAAATACCGAAAAGCTAAGAATCTCTGACAACCAAAGTATCTGTATTTTAACTTAGCCACCACGCCTGACCTGCTCAATGGAGTGTAGATTGACGTAACGTCACATTCAAACACGGCCATGGCTGTACAATGAAAGAGATTTGTATGGACGTTATAGATCAACACTGGGAAAGTGCGATTCATTCGTGTCCCTGAATAGTTAATTACGTACCAAGACCCGACACGCACCGATTCTCATAAACCAACAATATCAGAGGGTGTGCTCAAGTCACAAGTTGTCAGTTCTTTAAAATTCAACATTGGGCTGTGATATATAATATAATTGTTATAGTTGAACAAAAAAAAATTAATAAAATAATAAAAAATGATTTTTAAAAAAATAAAGCGATGAAGAGCACATAGAAATAAACTACCGATTGAAACATTAAAACTATCAGAAGATACGATTATTATATCAATCAAGGAAGGATCTGGTCCCATCAATCAAAATGATAACAAGTGTCATAGGGAGCCGGTTCCTTAATGTTGTAAAACCCTTCAGGACCGGCCTAAGGGAATTGGAGGCCCCAGACAAAGTGAATTTAGTGGCCTTAAATATAATAGAAAAAAAAATATGCCAGGCCCCCCCCTAATGATGAGACTAATCAGAGGCCCTAGTCGGCTGCCTAGTTTGCCTATCTCTGAGGCCGGCCCTCAACCCTTTTTATACGATATAGTAACACCAACATCTGACTGGACTCAGAATTATGGTAGAATAATAGAATAACTTTGAACAACGCCCTGAATCATATCGTAGGCCACACCTAGTTGGGGAGAGAAAAATAACTACCACGTGTCAATTTTTTAATGATCAAAGTAATATTTCAGGTTGTAAAGTGCAAAGATTGTCACAAGGAAGTGAGGCTAAACCCCCACCCCTCCCCTTTACTGCTAGATTCAAACTTCTTCCCTTTCCTTACATTATATCTTATTTAATAACATGTTCGTATGTTTGAGCTACGGGCTAAAAACACGCCCACACAAACGTGCCGTGAAAATAAATAACACTAAGCGAAGCGTACATCTGTAGTGTTCTATTCACATTCAGTTCATTCAGTAATGACCTGTGAATGGCAACTTTTAACAGCATCATTCATATTAATAATACTAAACAGGTCAAAGCTGTTAATTTTAAACTATCGTTATCCGACTTTATAGATTAATTATTTTTTAAAAACTAACCAAGTCAATCAAGGGAATTGAAGAAGTTTCAGCAGACATCAAGTCAGAAAATTTATTGACATCCACTGTAGAGACAGCACCTTAAACCATCACAATATATATTTAATATTAATATTAATGTTATTTTTTAAATAGCTTAAAAGATTAGTCAATAGTCAATGCTAATTTCTAAAAGCAGGCGCATCATTTTGCAGGTCAAGCATGCGCCACATTTATCATTCCATTTATCTTTCTGTGTGAAAGTGAAATGATACAATCATAACTTGTCCAATTACTTTCTGCAACAGATGTCCGAAATGAGATCGCAAGTCTCGGACGACTCATTTAACATTGGAGATAATTCACGAAGGCTGTTCACCACGCTAAAAACCCTTCGGCTGTTCACCACGCTAAAAACCCTGCGGCAAGGCTATTTTAAGTAGTCAACATTCCTTCTGTATCATAAGGCTCCCTTCATGCATCAGTCCAGCGTTAATCCAGCATTTTGAGGGATTAACAACTGGCTTTATTGAAGGAAAAAAATTAGAGCATTGATTTGTCATTTCTTTATTGCCAGTTGGGACAGGGAATAGGGCAGAGACCTGCCGAGCCATGCTCGGTGACTACAGGTTTGTTTAACATATGCTACGGGTGGTTTGCTTGCGTGGCACTTGTTATAGGTCGGGTTCGAGGGGGAACTGGTGCTTGTCTAGACACAGGGTAAATAGGCTAATCAGGAGAGGGGGGAACTCTCGGCGTTTCCGGGGTGAGCTCACAGCTATTGGCAGTTTAAAACCCACATGTTATCCTGTCAAGTTACGCACATATTTGAGCACCTTATCTTTCACTTTAAGCTAGTTTGTAGTTTATTTTGTAAGACTGACAAGACCATCTGCCTTATAACACTGACAAGGCCATCTGCCTTATAACACAGACAAGGCAATCTGCCTTTAAACACAGACAAGGCTATCTGGTTTATAACACCGACAAGGCCATCTACCTTATAACACAGACAAGGCCATCTACCTTATAACACAGACAAGGCTATCTGGTTTATAACACCGACAAGGCCATCTACCTTATAACACTGACAAGGCCATCTACCTTATAACACAGACAAGGCCATCTACCTTATAACACAGACAAGGCTATCTGCCTTATAACACAGACAAGGCCATCTGCCTTATAACACAGACAAGGCCATCTGTCTTATAACACTGACAAGGCTATCTACCTAATAACACTGACAAGGCTATCTACCTAATAACACTAACAAGGCCATCTGGCTTATAACACTGACACCACTATCTGCCATATAACACTGACAACACTATCTGCCATATAACACTGACAACACTATCTGCCATATAACATTGACAACACTATCTGCCATATAAAACTGACAACACTATCTGCCATATAACACTGACAACACCATCTGCCTTATAACACTGACAACACCATCTGCCTTATAACACTGACAACACAATCTGCCTTATAACACTGACAACACCATCTGTCAGGATAAACATACAATGGCAATACATCTTATCTATTTCAGACTCTCCTTCTGTGCAGAAGATTACAGAGTCTCACGCTTATCCATGGTTTAGTTTTAGTCTTGGATATTATTAGTTTTAAATGTCATTAGTGTGTTGGTGTCATGTTGTAATCAGGCAACTCATTCCACGCCCTAATTCCAGACTATACACCAGATCCACTGACCTATTTTACAAACTAACCTCTGATTTGTCCCATTTAATAACTCACACGCAGATACAGATATGCCCTTAGTGAAATGCCCTATTTAATGTAAGTCAGTCGGTATTAGTATTATGCTCCATAATCCGTACACCGTTCACGTGTTTTACCAGAATCGCACAGTTTTGTTAACTGCTGTACTGATTAAAACTGCCCATTGTTCTCACATAAATTTCACACTGCAGTAAAAGCTTGTCAAACGCAATGACTCTTAATCCCCCTATTCCTATAATTTAAATAGTCACCAGACTAATCTCAGTTCAGTGCTTTTAACTTTCAAATGTTAAGTAATCAGAAAACATTTTAGTTTGCCGTACAGACAGTGGCGGCGTTAGGTAAGCGCGGGGCCTAGTGCCAGCAATGACCCCGCGGGGCCAGAGTACTAGTAAAGATCGCTAAGCACCAGTATGCTATGGTATTTAAAAATATGAAATATCTTGATTGTGTAATTGTGTAATTTTAATACCGCGTGTCACCTTTTTATTAAATTATTACAAGTTGTAACGGTGTAATGTTTTCAAAGACGTCTAGAACTACGCTACGGAATTTGACCTTCAAAAAGGATTACAAGAGTGCCTCTTTCGTTTCTTTACAATCGTTTCCAGCATACGTTCTACCATCCACTCTTTGGTTCTACATGTATAGGCTATTAACCAGGACGAGACATGTTCAGGACCGAAACGCGGGGCCTACCTAAGCGCGGGGCCTGCGGCAGTCGCCCCAGTTGCCACCCTCAAACGCCGCTCCTGCGTACAGAGGTGGGTTAGGATTAAGATATGAAATATAAACACTGTGTGGCTACACTTGTAGATACATATCGTTTCTCATACTCATAGGTTCATCACAAAAGAAACTAATAAAAGCCACAGCATTATATATTTTGTTACAGATATGAACGAACATATTAGGAGGTATAAAGATTGAATAGAAAATATTGGAAAGAAAAAAAAACACTAAAACGGAAAGAAAACTCAATATTGAATTTTTTTTTTTTTTTAGTATAACAATCCAAATAGACTATTAATGCTAATATTATAGTAATTATAGCGACTGGTACGATCTAAAATACACCTTTAGGAGAATACATACATCATATGAGTATACATACATAAGAGTACAAGTTTTAAAACAATTACACCTACCGAATTCATATTGATCCTCTGTTTACAAAAACAATGAATGTGTGACACGATGGTATATAAAAAACCACCTTAATGCCACCACAGAAGCTATATCATATATCACTCTAAGCCGAACGACTACAGACTATGACTACAAATAATTAGACTGGACCGCCGCTCGAGCTCCCACGGTGTCACCACACTCTCCAAAAGTTGTGAACCAGTTCTTTGAATGTCAGCTGTTGTGATATTTTTTTTTGCACGCCAGCTTTTCAACTGAAATCTATGCATTTAAACAAACGGTACTTACGGGGAGGTGGGGGGGGGGGCTTACTTACAACGTGTGGCTTTTCTATAGACTGTATGCAACCTCGGCCCCGATTTATGACCCCATGAACATGACGCGTCAAACACATCCACATAGTTGTGGAGATAGGAGATGAAGAAATGTAGACAGGGATAAATGAACGATTTGTACTTGTTACCAATGCCGTTTCTATGGCAGTTAAATAAAGAGCTTACATAACCATTGCAAGTGCGTTGTGTTTTTAAATGCTAAGTGTATTTATCTTAAAGTACATCGTTTAGGTAATAATAAAAAAAATTAACCAAACAATAACCTCAAAATAAAATGTAAAAAAAAAAACCCACCAAATAGATCTATATACATAAAAATTAATATTAAATTACTATTAATACTATTAACCAATTTTCTAATATACGGGTAAAGTAAATTGTGATGAAACATTAGTATTTAATTATCTTATATGCCAGGGGTTCTTAAATATTGTACCAGAGAAACCCCCACCATGAAGCAAAATCATATGAAATAAACACTCAACATGATAGAAATACATGTATGCCAATAAAGTGCTGTTAAATTAGATTGTTCAGTATCGCCCCAAGATCATGGCCCTGTTGACACTCTTTGTTTGGAATCCCTGAGGTAACTCTAAAGACCAAAAGACGTCACACAAACTATACATACAGTATGAACAACGGGATTAAAATACAGTAAGCCGATTAAATATTAGCGTAATGTTAATATAAGAACCATCGAAGAAAAAACATTGTGTTTCTCGAACTTCTTCATTCAATTTTAAATGTTATGTTAGTATAATCAAATAATTGAAATATTTAAACATAAATGTACTAAAGAAATTTATTTTTAGGGTATTAACACTTCGTCATTTTAATAGTGGGGTAAACGTATATGTTGTTCTTATTCTAAGAATTCGATTACTTTTTTTTCCACTGGCGTTTAAACAACTCGTTTATCTTATTGAAATAAAATGTTTATCTTAAGTAATGACTTGTCTTTAAATATTAAGAAGAATGCCGTAAAAATTCTTTTTGTTTTCTCAAGATGGATTATGATCGAATAAAATCATTTAATTTAACATTCGATTTAGTAAAGGATGCTGTTTCTATCATTTAGATACGGGTTACACATCATTAACCCATGGGTGATCCAATTACTGTTTGGCCTTCTGCGGGGACGTAGGGCACTATGGGTAAACACTATGGTATGGTATTACAAACTGGGATATGACCCTGGATGTCTGGTCTTACAAAATGATATACGGCCCTGCTTACAAAATGATATACGGCCCTGGATGTCTGGTCTTACAAAATGATATACGGCCCTGGATGTCTGGTCTTACAAAATGATATACGGCCCTGGATGTCTGGTCTTACAAAATGATATAGGGCCCTGGATGTCCGGTCTTACCAAATGATATATGACCTTGGATGTCTGGTCTCACAAGATGAGATACGGCCCTGGATGTCGATTTTCCCAGAATGCCCCGAAAGGTTCTTACGTTACCAACTGGACGCGAACAATAGACGAGTGGGGTTTATGTTCTAATCCGTTTACCAGCGAAGCATTTAAACGCCAGCTGTTGCCCTTGAGTTGAGTGAACGAAGATGACAGGGTGATCGTGTAGCGGGTTCGACCCCAAGGAAAATATGTTAGTCCATACAGCATTGGCCAGTCTTTCAATGAATGGGGTAAAGAGGTAATATCACTTTTTGCACGTGTTCTGCATCTGCATTTCAATCACTGCTGATATGAGCAAGGTAGATGCTGTCCACATCATGGCTTTATGCTAGAAAGTCCTTTAAGGATTTCATGTTGTGATTTTGTATAATTTCAACAGCAGAAAAGTTATGCATATGCCATGTTTAATTGTTCGACAGCTTATATTCATTTTTCTGAATAGGCAACTTCAAACTAAATTATAACTCCATCCTTTACATTTAACATCAGTGGGACTTTTTAAAAAAAAATTTTGGCAACACCTCTAAATGCAAACGTGTTGCTAAAATTACATTTTTTACCATTTGTATTTCTAATAGATACACAGAAACTTAAAATTATATTACTTTCTAATTTTTAAAAATAAATTAGTTTCATTTGGTGAATCTGAGGAATGTGACAGAACTTTTGTGTCAAAATCAATCAAGGGGACATTTTGTATGGAGTTGTTCATGCATTTAACGGCTCAGTCTATATCAATACTTTTTTATCCATGCAAACGTCAACATAATAAAAATGATTTCTTTAGAACCACCCGGTGCATTAAAGTAAATGTAAATTTAACCAAAACTGAAAACACCCATATATATATATATATTAGGGCTGTTATCGATTAATTTAAATTTAATCGTTAACTTTTGAAAAATTACCGAATAATTAATCGATAATTTTGATTAAAGCTGAAAATAAGATGTATGACGTCCTTAAGCTGAAAATTTCATAAAATGCCCATAACTTAAGTATTTAATAAAAAATATTTTTTTAGGAGATATATTTATCAGATAAATATAAGTAGTTCAGTTTAATGTCAGTGAATTTAAATTTTGTTATTGTTAATTAAGTAAAAAACAATGTTTTCTTATATCATTTTCCTAATAAAAAATGCTTATTTAAAGTTTACACTTTAAAAATCTTTTTTTTTTAATGGAGAAGTTTGTACGTAAAAAACTATATATAAATTGAAAAAATTGTTTAAAATATTATCTTTAACTTAAATCGCTAGTTTATCAATTATAATAATTTTGATCGATAAAACTTTTTACAGATTTATCGAGAACGTAATTGTTAATTTCCGCAGCCCTAATATATATATATATAAAATTAGACAGTAACATTCATATAGACATTGTCTGATATGAAAGTGGTAGTTTTGACAACTTAATTTGGAGTAAAATATTTTGTGCATTCCTGAATGAACAACTAGTTAGTTAAGAAAATTAATTGAAAATTTTCTGTATAGTAGTATCTCTTAATTGACCCTGAATGTCTTTTGTATACTCTCAAATATTTGAACGAAAAAATTCCCTCCTCTTTAGCGACCCACTTAGAAGCAACGAGATCCGTTTTGGTGTTAATAGCCTGTCCTTTATTTTTTCAAATGCCCATCACTCAAGAACGAGGTATTTTACAGGGCGCAAGTACGGGGCAGTAAGATAGCTGGGCCACGTACCTTGCTAGTGTTTTTAGTTTGACAGCGTAGAAAATATTCCACATACAATTACATATTAAAACAACATTTGTCACTCAGTTCTCTCACTTTTTAAAAAAAATCAACATCGATTTGGCTCAGCAATATTAAATTACTCTATATTACTTCGTAATGTAATAAAAGTAGTAATGAAAGGTAAACCACGTTGGCATGGTTAAGTTATTAACTTAAAAAATAAACCGATTTTCTGTTGCTTATGTTAATGGGCATGGATTATGTCCTCTTGGAGCAGACTATGGGTAAAAAAAAGTGGGATTACATGATGCTCAAGATTAAATCTAAACCCTCTAAATCCAGATAACTCAATTTTTAATACTCTAGGCTAATCTATCAGCCGAAACAAATCTTTAAGTTCATAGGATAATCTTAAACCATTTTATTAACCTATGTTAAAACTAAAACTTTAATTTCATTTCATTTTTACAATTAATGTTAGTCAAGGCTTTCCGCGAGGTGGTGTCATATCCATTCATGATACCGTACCCCGGTAAAGCATAAGGATCTGAACAAAAATTAATAACACAATACACACATTAAATGGGAGAGCTCAGAATGGCGGAGTTCAGAGAGAACAATACTAAGTCAGCGCCCCACGAACAACTTTATTTTCAGCCCCTTTTATCAGAATTCTGGGGTACACACTTTTAAAAACATTTTTAGGTATACCGTGTATACTGTATACAAATAAAATTACTTTTGTTTGAAGGCACCAACGTTTTACATACATTAACTTCTTTGCTTCTTTAAAAATAAAATAAAATAAACAGTCCTTTATTTATAGACATGACATTGTAATTACATGGCATGTTTTATTTTACAACCACATAATAAGGGTCTCGTGGGAGATGCTGATCTACTATCGAGCGCCTCCCCAGCCGATGGATAGGGGAAAGCCCACCAGATATGGAGGGTACCGGAGAAATAAAATAACCGGGGTGGACCAAAATCAGCCCTACTGCCTTGTAGGTAATGATCGTTGGATGCCCCTCATTAGCGAGAAGGCTCAACAACAATATAATAATGTGATAATCACATACAAATTAGTTAGTTATTTCCTCTCGGGCCGAAGACGGCACATAGGGCAGAGGTCATGGATTTCCATTTGCGACGATCCGTTGCTAATTGTATTAAGTCCTGGTTATTTCTTAGACCCATGGTTGAGCTTTCTCTTATGTTTGTTCTACGCAGGGTTTCTTTTGGTCTTCCTTGTTTTCTTTTGCCTGTTGGTGTCCACATGAGAGCATGACGTGGGAGTCTTCTCTCGTCCATTCGAAGAACATGACCGATGTAATTCCATCGTCTTCTCCTTATAAAATTTGACACATATTCTTGGTTGGTTTCTTTTCTTATTGTTTCATTTGATTTGAAATCACTCCATTTTATATTTAAAATTTTTCGGAGGCATTTGTTTTCGAATGCAACTAATTTTTTTTCTATATATTTAGTGGATTTCCAGCTTTCGCATCCATACGTTAATACAGGGATTACACAGGAGTTGAATAGCCTAAGTTTTGTATGCTTGCTAATTGTCCTTGATCTCCAAATATTTGTAAGTTTGTTAGAAGCACTTGACGCCAACACTATTCGAGTCATTATCTCTGATGTTGTATCTCCATTATAGGCTATGACATTTTGCTTCCTAAATACAAATATTGATCAATAAATGGAGTAATGAGTATTAACAAAAATACA
Organism: Radix auricularia; assembly: GCA_002072015.1. Classification (NCBI taxonomy): domain Eukaryota; kingdom Metazoa; phylum Mollusca; class Gastropoda; family Lymnaeidae; genus Radix; species Radix auricularia. The sequence continues at coordinate 269,579 of MUZC01000142.1, forward strand.
GGGATGAAACTAGTAAAAGTATTACCTAGTAAACATTATTTTTAATAAATAAAGATTTTAATATTATAACTATAAATAATGAGACGTTTGTGGTTGCTTACCGAATACAGCTATCTTATATTGATGCCAATATTAGATAATCCGAAATTAGACTAAATTAGACTTGAATGGTGGTCAAAATTTTGTTTTTCCCTTACAAGTATTTTTAAGAATGATTTAGCGACCCACGCTTGCGTCATTTTGTTCTATAGCTTTGGTAGGCGTAAAAGCTTAAGGGTATGCATCAAATTCAATTGCTCTGAATTTTTCGTCCTATTGTTTCAGCAGAATGTTGGATGTTGGGTCAGGTAGACTTTTTCAGGAAGTGTTACCGAAACATCGCTTGATATATCCTCATAGCAGTTTTAAACAAAACTATTAACTGGGTTGACTTTTTCTTGTTTAAAAATGTATTTATCTTCATATGACATCATGATGTTTTACGTCTAATTGGCCTACAGCGTAAGTTGCATGTGTTTTAAGTTACTTTTGAAACTTGGTAACAAGTCTTTACAGAACGTCTAAACATCTAAACATCGAGGTAAATTATCTCTACCTTTCTTGACATAATACATCCATTTATTGATTTTAGATGCTGCCTAATACCAGACCTAATGCTATCGTTAGAAAGCAGTTCATTGCAAAATTATACACCCAGGGTACAGAGCCTATTCTTCACTTCAATTTATTTTAAGAAAGGTTGCGCCAAAATCAACAAACGGGGTGTGAAGAAATTTTACCCGGGAATTTTGCGTACCATTAACATTAAAACAACCAGAAATAAAACCTATTAAGTAAAGATTAAACTTGAAACAGTTATTTTACTACTAAGTAAGTCACTTCGATCCCACCATTGAGAAGGCGATTTATAACTCTCGTAAGCCTATTTGTATCTTTCGTTTCAGTGAATGTGATTTTTTTCTGGGTGATTTTCATCATCCGGAAGGATACTAGCCACTGCATATGTCATTATTTCTTGCAGAGTCATGACCAATCCTCACGAGAACGAAGATTGTTACAGTTCTTACCCTAGCGGCCCTGTTTTGGCTAGTGCAGCGGCTGGCACGCGATACCCCAGGTAGGTCACACAGTAAACCACGGGCACAAACTTAGTACACGTTAATAAAGAATGCGCAACTGCATTTATTCAACTATTAAGTTATCAGAATGCTACAACAAATATCATTTCAATGGACCGACATTCTGAATACTTTAGCCTACCTCATTATTTCAGGCCACAATAGTTCGTATCCTGTAGGTTTGTAAGTTAAGGTCGCGTCAGACATGACGTATAAGGACAGAATTCATTCCTAAAAACATATGTAAAGAAAATTGTCCAATGTGTATAAAAGGTCAATAATACTTAGCCACGGGGGAAGGGGGGGGGATTTTTAAAAAAATCAACAAACTTTCAGAGCCATTTATTTTTAAGCTTATTAATTATTATTACTAGGGTTGTACCGGATTTTGGCTTCAGCAAATCCAGAATTCTGCCTATTTAAAAAATCCAGCGCATGTCTATTTGGCAATAGCACAGTAGCACTTCGAGTTTACTATCTCTCGTTGATGTAGATGAGAATCTTTTTTTTTTTTTAAACACACTCATTTTGAATATTAATGGTGCATTACTTCATGAGTTTGTAGGACTTGAATACAGTGGTACCTCGGTATTTAAAGTTGAAAGCTTTGATGTGACGTCATAGTTGTTAAACCCCCCCCCCCCCCCGTCACACATCACAATTGTGTGACCCTCCTTCCCCCTAGGTTCGTGACGTCATTTCTGAACCCAATACTTAAGTATGTGAGTACAGCAGTTGCTACAATTTAGTGAACAATCCGCGCAATAACTATAAACTTTCACTGTTTTTGCGAGTTGTAACTGAGCTGCCACTTTGCCAACTGAAAACAATGTGAAAATTAAAAATTAGCATTATGTGCTTATGTATTATTACGAGCAACAAAGCCTGACCAAGGACATCCGCCGTCGTTTCGGTTGCATGTTGTACTCCCCCCCCCCCCACACACACATAGCCGTCTCGACCGGCCATAAATTTGCATCAAGTCAAAAATACTACCTATATATATAATTCTCATCGTGGTCCAACCATGCCGGTCACCAAGCAAGCTGTCTGAACCCACCGAACAATCAGATTGCAAGAAAAGTTAGTGCACAGCGTGGGGGGGTCATCGAGACTAACAATTCGTTGAATTGAGGTCAATTACTATTGTTCTTTCAGAAAAATAAAATACCATTATTTCGTAGTGTAATGATTATTACATTCGCCTAACACGCGGAAAATCGTTGGTTCAATCCCCAGCTAAGACATTACTTTTTTAATTTTTAAAAATGTTTGTGTTTGTGCCCGTTCATTTCCCACTTTCTTTTCGATCATGACTTCAGAACACCATAACAAGCACAAGACGAGTGGAAATAAGCTTGACGAATTACCTTTGTCAGGTTATCCCAATTAGTTTATGGTTGGCAAGCTAGGGTGGTGCAAGGTGGGGGTGGCAAGTGGCTAACCACAGTGCTCATGTTTCCAGATCAACAATGCGTCGCAGTTATCCCCGCATCCGAGTTCATTCGCGTCGTTCTGATTTCTTCGTGATGTAGTTTTTATCTGTTCACCCCCCCCCCTTTCACTTTCTTTTCACTATCTATGAGCAAATCTGCGGCGTATGCTACGCCGCGGGCATCTAGTTCATTATAGTTATAACAATTAACCCGTAAGAACAAAGTTTCTTACTATAAATCCCAGCGTGTACCGCTCATTTCTGGTTATTGTTTTTCCTGCTATTTAAAATTTATATATTTGTTTATAAACTTGTTTTATTAATTAATTTCATTTCAAAAATTCCTCACTACACTGATATCCGGATACTATTCGAATCTACGATAAATATTTGCCGAATCCAGATAGTGGCGAAAAACTCGATATCCGGTCCGGATTTCCGGCTGTCCCCTGGTTAAACAGGAATAGCATTTAATTAGATATATGTTTATAACTATCTCTGTATTAGAAATATTTGACTTGGGCCATCTCTTTCCACATAAAATTCACATACTAATTACAGAATTATAATTAAAAAAATTTAATTAATAACGAATTGTGTATCTCTACAGAACTTAACAAAATTCACAACTTCATTTACACGTTAAATAAATAAACCCCTTGCATCGTGTGACAATTGTAATGATTTTTTTTTTTTTTAACATATCTATCAAATGAAGAAAGTACCCGTAAAAAAGCCACAGCTCAAATTAATATGCGTGCACGAAAATGTGCGCACCGTAGTGTTTACAAATAAAATATTTTTGAAAGCACTCCGCTCAAAATAAAGTATTGCAAAAATACTGCACAAAAACTAACTCGCTTTGAACGTCGGCGTAAACGTGTTCAATATGAGAGTAAATTTTTTTCTGATTGGCTGTGGGAACCTTTAGGAGTTTGAGGGACCAATCGCTATGATGACCGTCCGCACAGAAAATTGCCTTTTATTATGTAAGGAGGATATTTCGTCTTGAACTTATAGAAAATTATTATTACTTAATCTAATGTAATTATTTTACATTTCAGTGATTTAAAATACGTATATGTCATCATTGTCATTTCTAAAGTAATGAACTGCAGTAATGATTGAGTAATGCACAGTGCATAGTCGAGTGACTCCACTCATCTAAGTCAAGTGATATAGTACGTTATTTTGTTTTTTTATTTGTAAATTTGGCTCTGGTCGGATCTCACTTCATAAATACGGCGAATCCGGCTCCGGTCGGATATTAAAAAATTGAATCCGGTACACCCCTATCACAAATGCGCAAGGGAATGGACCGGGTCTGACTCCAAATTATTCAGCTATGATTGGATCAGACGTAAGCCTATGGTTTGAGCCGACTGTTTGGCCCGGTATACATTATTAACTTGGCACTAAATCATATGTCAATAAAGATCGGCTTATATATCGTTACTGTTAAGTGTAAGAAAGTTACAATAAAAAAATTCAACGCATGACCAAATTAGTTTGAAATTGTTTATGGTTTTCTTTTACTTTGGTGTTGTTGATCCATACATTTTTTTTTTTAGAGTAATTTAAAAATCAATCTCAAATACTTTTAAACGTAATATTGGCTAAATTATAAAATTAAAAGATTAACGTTTGTTTGAAATAAAGGTAGTAGCAGATAACGAGTTCAACTGACAAAATATTTTTAGATATTAACCTAGGCTAACTGTTCGAAACTCAAGTGGTCCGAAAAATTAGTGAAGCTACAAGGAGACGGACGAAAATGCGTTATATTACTGTTATATATTGATGTCTTCCAACAGCCACCAAATGTTTTCACACAGTCAGCCAGATAACTAAAACAAAAACTGATAGTTTTTTCTTTCAGTTAGACTAGAAAGGTTCCAGGAGATAAAAACAGTTGGAACAAACGCATACTGGAAGAAACCGTAAAAATGACTCCCCGCGCAACAACTTCCGGCAAGCTGCAGATACAGCGCGCCAAAAAAATATAATTTTATTTTAAATTGAGGTTACTGAGCAAGGGACTCTCGTACACCATTGCCACACAAACTTCTAAAATGTCCTGGGAACATACAGAAAGAAAAACTGCTGGAACGTGTGTTGAAGGTGAAGTTGGCACTGCATGTTTTTCATATCATCTGCTAGATGATCTATAGAAAATGCAAGAGTTGATAAGAGTCACTCGCTACAGATGCAAATCTTCGTCCATAAAGTACCTCACGCTCCAGAGGGGGAGGGGGTGTAAGAAAGTGTGACAGTTTGTGAGAGGGGGGAGGGGGGTGTCCGACCATGTGTGACATCACGGTGTTTTATGTTAATAGCATGACGTACTTTATGGACGGGCCCTTTTGTTGATTTGGGCTGGGGAAAAAACCCAACTACGTAAGTTTCTCTATTTGCTGTTTCCATGGATGTGACTCAACCACACATATCCGTGATGTCACATTCCCATAATCTGATCATGTATGTGACTCAACAACACATATCCTTGATGTCACACTCCCATAATCTGACCATGGATGTGACTCAACAACACATATCCTTAATGCCACACTCCCATAATCTGACCATGGATGTGACTCAACAACACATATCTTTGATGCCACACTCCCATAATCTGATAATGTATGTGGCTCAACAACACATATCCTTGATGCCACACTCCCATAATCTGACCATGGATGTGACTCAACAACACATATCCTTGATGCCACACTCCCATAATCTGACCATGGATGTAACTCAACAACACATATCCTTGATGCCACACTCCCATAATCTGACCATGGATATGACTCAACAACACACATCCTTAATGCCACACTCCCATAATCTGACTACGGATGTGACTCAACAACACACATCCTTGATGCCACACTCCCATAATCTGACCATGGATATGACTCAACAACACATATCCTTGATGCCACACTCCCATAATCTGACCATGGATGTGACTCAACAACACATATCCTTAATGCCACACTCCCATAATTTGACAATGGATATGACTCAACAACACATAACCTTGATGCCACACTCCCATAATTTGACAATGGATGTGACTCAACAACACATATCCTTGTTGCCACACTCCCATAATCTGACCATGGATGTGACTCAATAACACATATCCTTAATGCCACACTACCATAATCTGACCATGGATGTGACTCAACAACACATATCCTTGATGCCACACTCCCATAATCTGACCATGGATGTGACTCAACAACACATATCCTTGCTGCCACACTCCCATAATCTGACCATGGATGTGACTCAACAACACATAACCTTGATGCCACACTCCCATAATCTGACCATGGATGTGACTCAACAACACATATCCTTAATGCTACACTCCCATAATTTGACAATGGATGTGACTCAACAACACATAACCTTGATGCCACACTCCCATAATCTGACCATGGATGTGACTCAACAACACATATCTTTGATGCGACACTCCCATAATCTGACTTCACCTCAGATTCTAATGAAATAAAAGAAGCAACTGCCGACCGCTTGATAGAAAAGATAAAAGTGACATCACAAAACAAACAGAAACAAAATGTAACGAAAAACTAATTTAAAATCCACAAATAATGTATAATTGGGCTTGAAGATTGAAATCGTTTCAGTAAATGAAAACAGTTTAGGATTTGACACCACGATATTTACTTTAACATGACGTACACTGTACACGAAGACAAAAAGTTTACAGTAACATTTTGATTGCTTGTTGTTTTCTTGCAGCGAATTATTATTCAAAAAGTATTGAAGCATTTAACCTGATGGGGCCTTGAGTAGGTGAGGTGATGAAAACTGGGTCACATGAAATAAAACAAAATGCACTTATGTTTGTGTACATGCACTTTGTTACTTTGGGGCAGATCAATAGGGCACTTTTATTTTATCAAAAGTCTTATTTACGTTGAGAAATATCACCAAGTACAAAGGTTTTTTGTGTCAATTGTGAGATCAATATCGAGAGGGGTTGAGGTAAGGCCGGTGGCGACGAATTGTGTTTTACTTCTTGTACACAGGGTTCAGCTTTCGCTTTTTTTTTTTTTTTTTTGGTGGTTTGTTCTCTTTCTTTAAATTTAAATCTAATGTATCTAGGCTTACATAACAAGTAAAGAAACCAGACATTCAGACACTACAGATTCTAAGCCACATACATCATGCATGTCCTTAAATGTGTGTCCACGACAAAGTGAAGGATGGTTATCTGATTTCACGTTGAGAAAATTTCCAGTTTTAATAAATTTACATTTCAAATTAAGTATCCGAGACCTGGACAACACCTGACAATTTTTAGCGCATTTTCGAGATGTCGAAATCGCTATTGCACCCGTTTTGTCCGTCCGTCCGTCATCACCCTTGATCACAGCATCCATAAGTCCTAGACCCATGATGTATATATGTTTTTTGTATGCCCTGACCTGCCATTTGTGCATCAACACTCAGTTACTCGATCCGTTTAAAAACCCCGTTAAAACTACCAAAAAATATTTCGAATCGAGAGGTAACACTAGCGCAAGGAACGGCCGCCATTGCCGGAAGTCGAATGCATAATTCTTCAAGCATTGAAGAGTGGTGCGAAAGGGTGCAAAAGAATTAGTTTTTTTTTTAGTTGATGTCATTAGAATATGTGTAAAAGTTTAGAGAGTTTTACGTCATCATTTGTGGTGACTTGTAGTTGGATTAAAGAGAAAATAATTTTTTTTAAATGTAAAGAAATGACTTTTAAATAAAAAAATGTCAGGTATATTCATTACACAAGAAAATTCATAAAAATATGTCTAAAATCTAAACACAATTACTGATAACTACATAATTCTGATATCTAACATAAGTACTGATACATAATACGAAAATGCGCTAACACGTCCTGAATTCCAATAGGTACCAGGCTTAACATGATTTTTTTTAAATATGGCACGCTTTATCCGAATCCACTTTTCTTTGATAAACAAAGCACTGAACAGATCAACTACAATGTAAAACAAATATTGTTAACGATATTACTGCTTTGATTTGCGCAGAAAATGTAAACAAGAAAATGTTTGCTTTTTGCATAAAACGCCATGCAGATTATAACCGCGACAAGCGATATCAGACTCAGTGGTTATATTGGATATTAGCCAATGACTGAACATATTTTTTTTCGTCTTTAAACACTACGCAAACAATGTATTATAACAGATGCGCCAATATGAAATCAACGATCAATAGTATTGTCTTCAACTGAGATCTTACTTCAAATGTCGCTTGCTTTAATCGGGTTAGGCATCACATGACACTTATCTCTGTGGCTCAACACTGGAGCACGTCCGTGGGGTTCTTAAATTGGAATTTGTATCAGTAAAATACAATAATGAAGTTCTTATTATATAGCCTATATACTTTCTTTTCGATCTCTGGGAATGAGCAACAATCATTTATACTTTTAAAAAAATTAGATTATACAAATTAATTACTGTACTATTATTAATTTAAAACTTTACGTTACCCAAAAAAAAGAGGTTTTTCACTCTTTTTGTTGAAGATCTCTAAAACATTCGTACAAATGTAATATACTTTTTACTTTTTATATACTAAAAAGTTTTGACAGAGAACTTTATTAGCAGTTGGAAACTAAAATTTAAAAAAAATATTAATCGCGCTGAAATTTGATAAAAAATTTGATAAGGTTAAAAATAATTTTCATTTTCAGCACGAATCATTTCAATTCTGGTTTAGCTGAGGCATCTTCTCTTTAACAAGGAATTGATGATATGAAAATTCGAACAACTCAAACTAAATTACACAAAGTCCTTGTGAATAATAACGTAAATATTAAAAATCACAAAGTATTAAGCCGTACCATCATACATTCATATAGATTATTATGCAGTCCAAGATTTGTATAGTCAAAAGTTTTGTAATCGCAAACTTGATTGTTTACACTTGCAATAATAATGGTAACTTTTATTCCAACTAAAGAACAAAATGTTATGTATATTTTTTTTCATGTTGACAATACTCTGCTGTTGTTTTTCTCTTTAAGAAAAGACACCTACCATATTGATGGACATGTGGTAATGGCTCATGTTGCTTTGTCCTCCTCAGCCTACGAAGTGAACAGCTTCCAATGCTCGACACCATATTTCAACTGAACTTATTGCATCAGCGAGGCAAATCTAATTTATGCGACGTGATATTTTAAAGGGTGGCATATTAAAAATTGGTATATTTTATAGACATCCCTGTTGTTGTTTTTTTTAAACCTCTTTTACAAATTATCTATGAAAAAAACCAACATAATACTCATCAACCCCCCCCCACACACACACACACCACCACCACCACCATTTTTATCCTTGCAGTATGTCCCTTGTGACAGATTTCGATTTTCAAACGTTGCTACTCTTTTAGTGTATGAAACTCTCCCCAACCTCAAAAATTTGCCAACTGAAAAAAAGTGCTACATCTAACAACTACAGTTCTTTAAGCTATATCTACTTTTTTTAAAGTGTGTGTGTGTGTGGGGGGTACCAATTTGCCATCAATGTTTAACTCCATTTTAAACTGCATTCACCATAATGAGCTTTCAATAGATCACTGAATGTAAAAAGGCCTCTGCATGACTTTTATTTTTTTCAGTGGGCTTGATGCTTATATAATATTAAATTTTACACATTAATTTGAAAACAAGGTTTATAAGTACTAAAATATATTGAAATGTGGTCAGATGGCAAGTCCTATCCCACCCCACTCCCCGGGCCACGCACAGACAGTATCGGTGTACCTTATAAACCCACAAGTATACTATCAAATTCTTACAACCAAATGTATAGTTTTTTTTTTTTAATAGATTTTGTTCTATCGAGATTTTTTGACCACGCGATAAAGAGTAAGCGATAAAGAGTAAGAAACGTATTTTTAATAAAAGTTGTCTGTGTGTAAGGGTAATAAAACGTACAGCTTACTGTGGGGTTTCCTTGGAAGAGTTACAAAGGCCAGAATGTGAACTACTTCTTTGGTGACATATGGTACGGTACTTACCTGGAAAATGGATTGGGGGGGGGGGGTAGAATTTGTTATACATTTTGAGCTTTGAATTTAGGTAGGACGTAAAAACGCGGTTAAAAGTTCACTAATTGTGCACTAAGTTGTGCATTACATTGTACGACAGTAACAATGCCCCACGGAAAAACTCAGCTGATTGTATTAAGTTTAATCTATGTAGGGGTAGCAGTCAAGAGCCTCTTGGGTGTGTATTCAATTAAAGAGTCCTATAACAATAATTATAGTTGGTGACAACGAAAAATTCAGGACAAACCAGTGGAATGGTAGACATTTAATAGCACTTAACGAAACCAGCAATTGTATGGACAGTAATGGACAACATCGCGGCGAAACACGGCTTCAACGGGTGTAAGCAGCTGGCGGTGGTATGCAAGCCTTTCAAAACTCAATCAGCTGACACCTGCATTGTAATTATTCGCAAGCGGGGGGAAAATGACAAATAATGGGTAGGTTGCGGGTAATTTTTTAATATAAAGTGAGTGAGCAACCAGCTCCTGAAAAGAAAAAAAAACCTGAAAGACCAAAAAGTGTATGAATTCAACCCCTGATTTTTTTTTTAAATTTAGAACGCCTGATCTTTTAGTTGGAACGCTTGGTCTTTTAGTTGGAACGCTTGATCTTTTATTTAGAACGCCTGATCTTTTAGTTGGAACGCTTGGTCTTTTATTTAGAACGCCTGATCTTTTATTTAGAACGCCTGATCTTTTATTTAGAACGCCTGATCTTTTATTTAGAACGCCTGATCTTTTATTTAGAACGCATGATCTTTTATTTAGAACGCTAATGTGTTTCACTTTCTAGAAGACAGCTGCAACTGAAGGCGCCACAGCGCGTGTACAGGTATAAAAAAAGGATCCCCTAATGACTATTTTTTTTAAAATCCAGATTTCATTTATTACAACATTTTAACAATATTTTATTCGTTTCTTGCTAAATTGATTTGCTGCTGTCTTCTTAAATAATAAAAGTATTACAATTTTTACAAACAAAGTCGGGGAGGGACCCATTTCTTCTACCAGGGGTCGACAAATGTTTCAAACCGACAAGCAGAATGTTACAATTAACAACCTTTTCAAGTTTTTAAAGAGCCACTAACATGAGTTTTGAACATAAAATAATATAATTATTAATATTTGCGCATGGAACCGCAACTTGTCATCGAAAGAGACACAGGCTGGAACGCTTGTCCTACATCTAAATGACTTTCCTGCTTCAAATAGTTTCTGGTCAAGTGGGTTACTGTTTATTACCAGGACAGATGGATTTCAATCCAGGTTTATGGAATAAGTAATATTCTGGAAGTTTATTGATTTCTCAAGTTTCTGGGAGGAGGTTGCAGAAAAACTGGACCCAAAGGTAACTCGCCATTCACGCTCAAGAACAAGGGAGAAAGGGGGGAGATTATCCACAAGCCTGGGGAAAAAACGTGCGTAAGTACTTAACATACATGGCCATTTCACAATGTCTTTTTGTAAGGTAATTTTTGTTAATTTAATACAATGAGATACACAGCGTTAAGACATAAAGCAGCTTAATTATTTCACCCCATGGGGCACAGGCATGTAGCAGGGCAAAATCAAGTAGCAGGACCAAGTCAAGTAGCAGGGACAAGTCAAATAACAGGGCCAAGTCAAATAACAGGACCAAGTCAAATAACAGGACCAAGTCAAATAACAGGACCAAGTCATGTAGCAGGGCCACGTCAAATAACAGGGCCAAGTCAAATAACAGGACCAAGTCAAGTAGCAGGACCAAGTCAAATAACAGGGCCAAGTCAAATAACAGAACCAAGTCAAATAACAGGACCAAGTCAAGTAGCAGGACCAAGTCCATCCAAGGCTGGGTTAATTTGTTTAGGGCACGGGTCGGTATACCATGGCTCATGAGCCAGATGTGGCTCTACTGATGGCTGCATCTAGATCTCAGGCAAATGTTCGATTTTTTTTTTTTTAAAAACGTTTATTCAGGCTCCTTTAATCTACATATTAATATTAATTGCATTAAAAAACAGCATTAACAGTGTTATTGTAAAGAATTCAGAGACATAATTATTGTAATTTTATTTAGTGTTGAAATTAACAGCATGCGCACATTTACTTGAATTTTTAGTTTAAAATACAATGTATTGCTTTTACAGAATTACTTTTCAAAATATGCGGTATCTATGGTTCTCTCAGACAAAGTTTACCGATCCGTAGTTTAGGGTGTTGAGTGAATATATGACTACAAAAAATGTGTAGGAGTGTATACACTCAGTTCTAATTCTTGAGTTGTTTTTTTTCTACTGTCATATGGCCATCTGGTCTTTCAATCAATAGTGTCCAAACCCATAAACAACGATCAATAAAGAAAACAGCGCTAGCGTGCAAAAAAATATAATAATAATAAAATTAAGTTATAAAAAAAAAACAGCACTGCTCTCTTTTTATTTATTTTTCTACGATCACATGTGTACCGGATTGGGCTGGGAGGTTATATAGAAATACAATACAAATTAATTCAGGAATTTTTACACAACAATATTGTCTCAGCTCATTGTGCAGACAAGAGTATTGTTATTAGGGACCAACCAGGTAGATATTTTCAACCTTTTCAACCGGGTACCAAGTCCAAATAGTTAGATGTACTATTTGCCGGATCCGGGTACAAATCTAAGAAGTAGGGTTGTTAAATGAAAATCAGAAATTCGAATTAATTTCAGTTTTGAAAACGATTAGCAGTTGTTTTATTTCGCAAAACCATAACCGCATTGTATTTAGCTTTCATGTTTTCTACAAATAAAATTTAATTTTAGGCATTCAATTTGGTGTATTAATTTATTATTGACTGTATTTTTTATTGTTTACTTTACCACCGTCTATACTCTTCATGCAAAGTGCATTGATATTATAATTATGGCCAGAAGAAGGGACTATTAATTTATTGAAATTTAAAATATTAAATTCATTAAATATTACTTGTAAATGTGGTTAGTAACTAAATGTTAGTCGCTGCTAATTTTCTTTAATTAATTTACTCTAATCTGAATTTATTATTTTTCTTTCAATATTTTAATAGTTTAAATTGCTAGAAGTAAACACCAAATTGTTGTAGAAAATTAGTTTATTAACATTATATCTTTATAATTTCAAATTATTAATTTCTATAATTTGGTTACATTTTTTACATTGATAACAATTTGTAATTATACTAATCTAGTTATTTATCGAATTGGAAAGTTGTATTTTTAAAGTATTTTTAGATATTAGGCTATTTGCATGGACAATATTTGCCGAGGCAATTAGTTCCGAAAAATGCGATATTTGACAGAATGTCCTTAATTGTTGTAGTTAATTTTTATTTCTAAAAGTGGAATTTAATGAAAATAATGCCAAGTTATTCAAGTTTATTAAAGAAACGAATTGGGGTTATTACATTTCAGATAGAAATCCATTTATTTTTTATAAAAGAACGCATGTGGCATAATTGTGGTTATTGCTGCCTCAATGTGCCAATAAACGATTTTAATTACAAGTAAAATAATTTAAAAAGGCATCTGTCTAGTTTGTGCATAGTATGAATTGGCCAACAGTTAACATACTCAATGACGATCAATCAAAGAACATATTTCTACATGAAACATGGTGAAATAACAAAGACTATATTTCTACACAACACATGGTGAAATATCAACGACTTTATTTCTACACAAAATATGGTGAAATAACAAAGACTATGCTTCTACACGAAACATGGTGAAATATCAAAGAGTATATGTCTACACAATATACGGTAAAATATCAAAGACTATGCCCCTACACGAAACATGAGCGCAAGACCTAGTTTTAAATATGCCCCTCATTAAGCCAACATATCTAACTGATACTGATATTTGACAGCGAGGTAAACCGCGGGGTTTTAACATGATTATCTATCGGCATTGTATAGGATTCAGAAGCTATATAAGGGCACATAACTGAAAATATTATTCTTTGTTTGAAATATATACGTTTTGCTCCCTTAAAAATAAGCACAACATACCGTAATTGGTTTAACACTAATCTTCTTCTTCTTCTTCGTTCTCAATATTGAGTTTTGCGTGCCACGAGTTTTGCGCCAATTGGCCCGTGGTCTCCGACTTCAGCCTGCTGTATTTTCTGGATTTGCTTCCATAGCCTTTGGTCAGCATTTGTTTTTTTGGCAAGTGATGCAGCGTTCACATGCCACGGCTCAGGGTTCCACGCATTGCCCTGCCACTTTTCACCCATTTGGAGCTGGGTGGAACTCGGGGACGCCCTAGGCCCCGGGAACAAGTCCCGGGCTTCCCATGGATTCGAACCCGTGACCATCGGAACGCCAGTCGAGCGCGCTTGCCACTCGACCACCGCGGCCCCTACTAATCAATTTTCCTTCCATTTGTAATTTCTTTTATAAAGGATACCGCGGGATTAACAAAAGTTAATATATTTCATTAAAATAATCACTTCTCTGATTAATTGAAACCAAAATCCTATAGTAACGAATCCTATGAAACCCACATTCATTTAAATTGGAGGGGTAAGTCTAGCAATCACTGTTTGGCGAAATACATGTAGAAGATCGTGTACAATATATGGATAAATTACAAAAGCATAAAATTTGGAACAAAAATTTGATTTCTGAGTTTTTAAAAAATATATCTGTTGATTTCTGTGTTTTTATTTTAATGATTTACAAGCTGAAAATAGAAGAACTTAAAGATTGGTTGTTTCAAAAATCAACAATGAACATTCTATCGTGGGCTATTTTTAAAGCATATGCAGCTATTAGCAAAGGAAGAAGACGCTTCAAAGTGGTTGTGCGAGGTGTTACAATCCCCGTGAGTAGTGAGTAGAGGGTTTGGACGTTCCTTTGGTTTCAGAATGGTAACTGAGATTTAGTGTTTTTGGAGTGCAGACTGGACCAAACTCCAAAAAGCGTAAGGCTAGTAAAACGAACAAAGGGGAACGTAGTGGGAGTGTTCGTAACGATAATAGAGTTAATAATAAAGTTCTTCGGCTCCCTGTGCTTGAAGAAATAACATTACGAGATGGAGAAGCTGCATACGTATACAAAGTTTATAAAGTAACACAATTAGTAGGAAGTAGTGATGAGTGTTTATTTATTGATGTAAGAGCTTAAGTTGCACCGAAAGGCATACAGACTCAACTCATATCTGGACAAACCACACTATGTGCCTCTGTGTGACTTTTTCTAAGGGATTGCACGACATCAAATGGAAAGTGGTAAACTTTAAATAGCTTGTCCATGTCTGTTTCAACAAAAAAAAATTTAATAGCCTACAAGACGAGCTTGCCAACTGCGGATTTATCCGTAAATTCAAAGCTTGGAGAATATAAAACTCTCAATAACAAGAATTGCGGTACAGCAGGGTGAGTATATAGTGGGTTATTACCATATAAGTATGCATAGTGTGTGTCCTTGAAGCAAAAAGAAAGAACAAAAAAAAGGGGGGGGGGCTTATTAGTTAATATCTTAACATACTGTCTTTTGTACCCAAGTGACATGTATTCGCCACGACTTGTGCCCTTGACTGCATGGGGCAGTCTGAAAGAGGGGGTAACTGCAAGATTTTTTAAAACTTGAACTTCAACACTTGAGCCACAATGTAGCCTATACATTATAAATTAGCCATACAAGACACAATTGGTGCCTATAAGCTAGCAGCCCAGTGCTTCCAGTATGCTGACCGCTACTCAGCAATCAAATTTTAATTTATACCGTAACAAGGCATGCATTTTTATACAACTGCATAATGTTTATCCAGCTTAAAATTAAAATTACCCTAGTTTATTGAAACCTGAGCACCAACGTTGTTAAACTAGCCCTCCAGTTCTTCTTGGAGGCGAACTAACGAAAACTTATTGCAGAAAAACTTTGTTACATGGTTACAAGTATCGCATCAGTCTTACAGCCCAATGCGTACGTTGGGACGATGTGACCTTGCCAACAAGATGATAGGCAGAATCGTGCGGGAACATTTTCACAGATGTCATGTACCACGGCCCACGGGCACACAGACGGACCACGTCCGGTAACAGAAGTGAATAAGCTTAGGGCGTGTCGGGGCGGGGAACAACGTTATGCGAGAATGATCGCATTTTGTCAGAATGTTCAGTGTGCTGTATCAAGAACCCCTGAATCTATACAGTACAGTGTGTTGGTTGTGTCCTATCACCCGTAAATTAACCAACCCAAAAAAAAAAACCACAAGTAGTAAACAAGTAAAACTTTTAAGAAACTGCTATGGCTATCAGTGAATAGATCGGAGATTATACTTAGACTTAGTCCGTTTCTTCATTTTTATTTACATAAAAACCTAGGTAAAGAGGCTTCTCCCTATTTGATAATTAACTGCAACAGATGTTCTTACAAGATGGTCATTAAACATCACATAAAAACTTGCTTATGCAATCTGAGGCTCCCAATAAAAGCCCACGAATCTAAGAGTGAATCTAACGCGTGAAATACTTCTTTTGCTGATTTAGCAAACATTTAGTTTTGATAGATTATAAGATTTCATAGTGATAGCTTGGTGGTAAATGCCACAACTTCTATACTACTAGTTACTCTATTTTACAACAAATTAAAAAGATCTCAATAAATAACAGAAGCTAAAAACAATAATTAAACTTTTAACTGTTAGAATCATACATAAACCAAAATAAGTGTTTTTTATTAGTTCCCTCAAGACTTGAGTTGGAGAATAAATAATTCTAAATAATCCATTGCAAATTTTCAAAAATAAATAAATGATATTTAATGGTTTAATGTTTTTTTTTTTACAAATACTTTAAAATGATATTTGAATTTCAATAGAATTTCTCTGTATTTTTTTATTAACTATATGTATATCTATTGGGATTAATGACTGTACAATACAAAAAAAAACCCAAAAACTATAACAAAACATGAAAAACATTCAGAAAAATCTAAAATTTTAATACAACTTACGTTTTTATGATTAAATTATCATAGTTTTAAATGCAGGAGCTCTTTGTCTTGTTGGTGGAGCATATTTTTTATAGGAGTGTACCAGATTCAAATTTTAAAATATCCGCCAGGAGCTGGATTCAGCCGAATTTATGAAGTGAAATCCGTCCGGAGCCAAAGCCGGATCAGTAAAAATGCCAGGATTTCCAATTTGCTGGAGCCGAAATCGGGTACACCCCTTATTTTTTATTTTTTAAATACCTGTATGTACATTTTAGCTCATTTGGGAGGATAGCACTAAGCAATTTGAGAAATAAAGCTTTTCAAAAGTCTTTTTAAAAATCCATAATTTAAAAAAAAAATTATTCTAACCAATTGCAAATTTGTTATAAACAGCTAGACAATAAATTTTAGAATATAACATATATACTCATTCTATAGCCCGTTCGTTCATAAGCCGACCCCCCTCTTTTAGAAGAGAATAGTATAAAAAGTGGTTACCCGCTCGTAAGCTGAAGCCAAAAACTAATAGGACAGCCTAAACAAAATGGTGGATATTTTTAAAAACTATAAGCTAAATAGGTCATTATGATTGCTTATAGTTTTTAGGTTGAAGAACGAAGAGATTTGAATAATAAATAATATGGATGTCATTTTGTATAGCATTCGCTAGAGGGCTTTTGATTGTATTAAAACTAAAAGAGAATGTTCCTTTTATTTCATTTCAATAGAGTCAGGAAATAACAGAAATGACCTATAACCCGCTTCTAAGCAGACCCCCCCACCTTTGCTCCTAGATTTTGTCAAAAAAAGTACATTAGAACAAGTTAGTATGGCAGATATTTAAATAAAATTTAAATTATTACATTTTTATCATTCATTCATCTATGACAGCTTTTGTCCTTGTTTAAGAGTAATATCATGAAAGGCATATTGCTCCCTTCGCCTAAAAACTAAATTTACAGTCCAATTTTGAACTGTTAAGCCATTTTACATATTTACATAAATGGGCCCAATATGAATATTTAAGTGTTGAATAGAATTTAAAATAACAATTATTAATTTCTAACAAAGGTTGACAACTAAAAGTAGTCACAAATAACAAAACTTTAGTAATATCTAATAGTGATCTAAATGAATTGTAATGAGTTTCTAAATTTAAATAGAAAAAAATACCATAGTCTTCTATTTTAAGCCTTATAAATACCAACAAATTTATTGAAGGACTAGACCTACTACATTTAATATTCAATGTGTCAATGCACGGTAATGCGCGCCTTGTCTCCAATCAAAAAACCGCTGTAAAGCGCGCCTCGGTACCACCATAATACTCTCTTTAGTGATGAAATCATAGAAAATAGAAGCTCTTCATTTAGTGAGAGAAGCTTTAGTCGAATTCCAGAAATGTCGGTGGTTGCTTTCACTAATGTTTTCTCTTGGTTCGCGAAGTTTTGTGCTTGTTTTTAAATTTGTTTTTAAAGATGTGATTTGGCTATCATTTTAAAAAAAATAATAGTACTAAACTACAGTTAAAAATAGTAATAAACTCAAAGACAGTCTTTTGGATATATAAAATAACAATTTTTATCCTAAAAAATGAAGTCAGTATGACAAAAATATTATATATGCATTTGCAGCAATTTTTAACATTTCATAACCAGTTGATTGCAATAAATGTGAAATCCTTATGGGACTGAGGTGGAATTTAACAAACCTTATGGTGCTTTAAACGTTAAATCATGAGGAATAACTATGTCCATAGAAAGATTTGGAATATAATTTAATCAATTCAAAATTTAAAAAACCACGAAGAATCCAGAGTGATCATAATAAACATTTCAAAGTCAGATTTCCGTCAAAAACTCATTAAAACAATATTCATAATTTATTCATATTGAAATTGTAAATTGCAGATGTTTTAATTAAAATTAACATTCAAGAAATAGTAAATAATAAATTTCTAAGAATACATGTGCTATATTTACACTAGAAAATTATAATAATAATGTCATATGATTTTACCATTTTTATTGACAATTGAGTGAGTGAACACTAAAACTAAATTCTTGTAAATCCGAATTCTTTTAATGAATATATTAAATTGAACAAATGAGGCTAGACCGCTAGACCCTCAAAATAATTTAACTTCTGTATATACTCGTTCTACAGCCTGTTTGCTCATAAGCAGACCCCCTAACTTTTGGTAGAGAAAAGAATTAAAAGTGTGTAACCCACTTGCAAGCCGGGCCCCCAAAAATAATAGGACAGCTTAAACAAAGTGTATAAAAAAAAATTTTTAAACTACAAGCTAAATCGGTCATTATGTTTGTTTACTTTGTACTTCCTATCTTTGTCGTTGTGCTCTTTGTATGGCACATTATTTTGTAAACAGAGATGAAATCACATACATTAAAATTCGTTGTTGAAAACAAAATTTGTTTAAAAAATTTATTAAAGCATTCACAAAAATAAATAAAATGAAAATTAAATGATTATATAAGGCAAGGTAAGTGCAGATATTTAATAATAATAAAATATTTATATTATATTATAGCTTCTGGTTGAGAAGTCGAATCTTGTAGAATGTAGAAAGAGTTAAAAGACCATGATGATATACAATAAGAACACAATATTCAATGTATAGTATATGCAGAAATCCAACTACGACCAGCTCATAAACTGATCCCCCACATTCCCCCCCCCCCCAGATTTTGTCAAAAAAAGTCAGCTTTAGAACGAGTATATATGGTAATGATTTAGTATCTGACTTTCACACTTTGACTTAGACTTACTTAGTAAGTTACTTAGGTTAGTCAGGTTAGGTTATGCCCTTGGCTCTTGCCTTAGACTTCGCTTAGGCCTCAGCCTCAGGTTTATGCATTATAGTAACTCATACTTATATCTGAATTGATTAAATTATTGATTATTGCCTTTTCATGGATTAAAATAATTAATTATTTACAATAACAGTGCACTATGTCGTAGGTTATCTAAACTAAACTGAACTGCTCTTTTGGATTTTTGGCTCTTGATTTCACCCCAGTCCCAGCAAAAGTTTTAATTTCATTTTATTAGTTTTATTTGTTTGTTGTTTTTTTTTTTGTCTATTTGTTCGTAGAAGAAGGCTCTTTGCCGAAAAGTTCGTTGTATTGTGATGTCTTGTCGTCTTGTCAATGACTCAATGTCAAGCTCTTAAATACCATGTTTGCGTAACATAAAAATTTAAGAAGAATTTATGGAAAATCAAATGACGATGTGAATATTTCATATTTGAATTTGTGAATGTTCAAATCAGTGTCAAGTAGTAATTCTAAGTTTATTGACATTTTAACTTTACTTACATGAATGCTCTTCCCCGAAGTTCCAGAATCGCCACATGCCGCCATAATGGTAGTGAATTTTAGATCGACAAAACAATATCTATATTTTTTAAAAATATTAAATCAAAACACACCGGGAGACGAACTAAAGCTATCGTGTGACTATAGTAGCCAAGCACTTAAGCAGCCCAGCCCACAAAACTAGGACTAGAATACATGTAGTTGTATTTTTACAATTTTTATTAGGACGTGGCTTTAAGTAGTCGACTACTTAATAAAATAAGCTCTCGCTATAAATGTCCTCATTTTATTAATTAATTTAAAAATAAATATATAAATAAAAAGGAATAGATCTAGATTGTACAGGTTTTATTAAAATACACTGTATTTTTAGAGCATAGAATGACATACATTTTTTAATTATTTTTTTTTAACTGTAGTTAAAGTTAAAATTAGAAACAGGGCCGGTCTAAGTCTAGGGCTACTGACAGGCTACTGCAACCTATGCGGCTGTAATGGGCCCCACACTTTCATAGGCCCGTCATATCTTAATTTTTCACTTATCATCCTTATTAATTCCTTACCCCTACCCAAACTGGGCCCCATGCAAACCTTTTTGCCTACTAAGGGACTAAGGGGCCGTCCATAAATGACGTCTCACGCCTAGAGGGGGGAGGGGGGTCAAGCATTTGTGAAGATGGGGAGGGAAATATAAAGAATTGTGATGTATTCACACACACACACACACACACACACACACACACACACCAGTGGCGGATTTAGCTTTCTCTGCGTGGGGGGGGCAGGAGAATTTCAGGGGGGCGCCGCAAAATTTTACTAATGTCAGAGCATTGGATAAATACTAGGGCTGTTAGCGATTAAATGTTACTCTTAAGTTTTGAAAGATTAATGATTCATTAATCGTTAATTTCGATTGAAGCCAAAAATTTTAATTTATGATGTCACAAGTAACACTTATTTAATGTTCTTGTTGAAAATCTAAATAACACTGAAATGTCTCCTTTATATATCAACTTTTCACCAATTACGCAAAAAGACAAGTGTGTTGACATTAATTGGTTCAAGTGATGAGCATGTCTCATTGGCGATATAACCAGGCGAGCTGAACATTCACATTGAACTGAGGTAACTGGTATGCTCAAAACGATCTTGGCAAAAAGCGATATTATCGGATATCGGTGTTCATTAATTTTCCAACATTGTACAGGATTAATGATTAATGGATTCAAGAACTTTCATCTCCATTTTGTAACCCAGTAATTCATCAGAAGAGCTGTCGTAATTTCTGTCTCTGAGTCAAACTCCATTACTGCCATTAGATTAATATTCTTTTCATTTGGTTTGATAAGTAGGCGAACTTTATCAACATTTTGAACATCTCCGTCAGTCAATATTTTAAAACCAAAATGTTCGTGTAATCTTCAGAAAATTTATTATTTATTAGCCGCTATTTATTTTTTTTTCTTACTTTTTGACTTCCAATTATTTGTAAGTGATGGGTCGATTAATCGTTAAAAATAATTTAATTATTAAACTTTTTAAGGATTATTCGAGGAATTAATAGTTAATTTTCGCAGCCCTAGTCAATACTAGTTATTAGCCTACTAATTTAGTTAATTTTCCAAATCATCAAACAATTCAAACAGAAGAAACAATATAAACAGATATGTTTTCAAAATAGTAACGTATTTTTATTTCAATAGTATATTTATTGATCCAAGAAAGAAACTTAGTTTATGTGAATTTATATAGAGCCCTGAGCCTTATTTAAATTCTTTCTACGTGAAGCGAAACGATTTATCGTTGATTCAAATTCAACGTTCTCAGCGAGATCACGTTTATTTGAAGGTATTGCCAATCCAGACACACGTTCGTTTGTCATTGTTGAGCGCAATCAATTTTTGATGATTTTCAATCATTGCTAACAGAAAGATTCAAGTAAATTTTTATAGAGTATTGACAAATTAGGGAGACCTGATGCCATTTATTTTTTATTAGTCAAGAATGGTAGAAACTCTTTAAGTTGTAGTTGTAGTTCACTGGATTGCAATGGACTTTTTGATGCATACAAATATTTGAAGGTATAATATTAAACGATTGCTTCTTCAAGGTTAATGTGTTTGTAAATTTTGCATAAACTTCGAAGAGAATCTTTATTTTCTTCCAACATTTGTGATACAATAGAAATAAATAGCTGTGCCCCTAAAGGCATTAAATCGATCATCTATTTATTTTAGTAGTGTATCCAAGATAGTGAAGTACGTTTCAGATTTAAAACTATTAGTTGGATCATCAGCCCTTTCATCTTTACTAAGTTCGCCTGCCATACTTTTATTTTGTGCAAATCGCGTTTCTTTAAATTTTGTTTTTAACATCTAGTTTGGAACAATTTTTGTTAATAAATGATGAGACATCTACTTTCAGAATTTTAAAAAGCTTGATCGCTTCTCATTTTAACAAACTTATTATATCTTCCAACATCGATCAATCATTTTGCAATTGCAATGTCAATACTCTTGCGCTGCAAGTGGTTTGATAACACGAAAATATCAACCAACTTTTGTACAAATAGCATCAGAAAAAACAAAGGAATATTTTGTTATTAAAACAGATAGTCCCATGGCTTCTGCTCTGACACTTCTTTTATGTTATGTTGATTCCCCTGAATTTATATCTTCTAGAGTGGCTAGAATAGCAGAGAATGATCCAACAACTGCATCAACTGCATGCTTACGGCTTGCCCATCTTGTATCAGAAAGTCATTTCAGAGTATTTATCGTTGATTCATAATGAGATTTATTATGTTTTGTAAGAGTATGTAGACATGGTAAAATAGACGTAAAAAGAATGCATACAACCTTTCAGCTGTGCAAACAAAAAACAACTACATCACTGTTTACAGACACTGCTTCGATAGGGACCAAATTCAAAACATGGACACAACAATGAACAAAGATGGCACTGTGTGAAAGTTTGAAGGCCACTCTTAATTCATATTCCTTTCTTCCACAGATTGTGATATCAATGTTTCCCTTTTGTAATGTTAGAATCTTCTCAGCAAATGCGGATGCAGCATTGCTGTTTACCAAAGTATTAATCTGCCTGGTTGCGCGGCCATTAAGAAGTTCTTTGGTCGACGCCTCGCAGAGGTTTAGAATAACCGCGCAGCAAATTGTGTGGTAATTTATTGAAAAAAATGGATGTTGTGTAACTTTGCTGACGACTTTTTTAAAACTTTGCAATTGCATAATAACCTTAGAGAGAACATTGACCGTCATCTATTGGACATAAAACTGATTACTTTCTCTAAAAAAACGGTTTAATCGAATTAATTGTTCTTATTGTGTTTCGTATAGCATTCACTTTATTTAAATCGTTCGTTCACTACAAGATTAAGTATATGTGAACTCAGTGGCGTAGCTAGAGCTTTTGCCGCCTGGGGCGGTCTCCAATATGCCGCCCGTTTATGGGATGTTCATTTATAACGTCACGCACTGGGGAGGGGGAAGAGGGCAGTCCCATATTTGACGTCATTCAAAACGCGCAACTTTAAACACAAGTTCCCCTTAAATATATGATTTCTGACACTTTATTCAATGAAATTTTACGTGGCTTCACGCGTGTTACGATTTTACTAATATTAGAGTGCAGCCTCGCACTAAAATATATTTAAATGACCAAAAAAAAAAGTGATTTTGAAACATGCTCATTTTCAAATAGAAAATATGACTTTTATGGTAGTTGGGGGGGGGGATCTTTGTGACGTCACATTGAGGAAGGGTTCGTTTCGTGACGACGTATGACGAGGGAGCGGGGGTGAAATATCAGCCGAAATCGCGTGACGGTATTTATGGACGGCCCTTTAAGTCAATCGAATGATTTTTTTTTTAAAAATAAATTAATAAACATGAATAAATAAATGTAATTGAAACGAAGTACATTGTAAAAGGTGGGGAACATGTTTACCATTGCGTGCCCTAGAGATGTACAGGATTCAAAATTTTGAAATCCAGCCGGAGCCAAATTTTGCCGGATTTATGAACTTTTTGAAATAGCTACAACTAGCCTACATCTTTGTTAGCAAATGATGGTTATGGAGATTGGCAGCATATAGTACAAATCCTAAAAAATAATGAGGGAAAAAAAACAACAACATTTTAAAGCCAAATGCTCTGTCTTGAACTGAGTGTTCGTTTTAAACTTCGCAAACAACAGATGATGCTCCTAAAAAAAGATTTTGGAAAGCATAAAGCCATTATGGGACCCTGTTTTTCAACTGGCATTTTCGTTCGACAAATTTATGCAATAGCTGCATTGCATTTAGGAATAGCAAAGAACATATATGAGAACATGATCACGGGCGTCACAAGGATTGGTGTCAACCAGTGCGGTAGCTCATGGTGCCCCCCCCTTCACGACTTACCCCATAGACCTCTTCCGAGCCTGCCTCTGCCAGTGCCAAATTAAGGGAACAAACAGAATTTTAAGTTTTTGTGTCACCCCTTATGATGGTGTCACCCGGTGCGGTTCGCACCCCCTGGTGACATCTCTGAACATGATAATGGAATATTTTTACAGCTAGTCCAACTTTTTTTAAATACTGTTTTTGAAATTTATCAGCTTGTATATGATATCTGCAATTAATCTTTGTTTGTCCTGATCTCTTGGTCGGGCGGAAAAACAAAAGTAAAAATTACCTACTTCCCGTAATGCTATCGAGCTCACATTCACATAAAATTAATGCATTTTGAGTTAATCTCTATGTAGCCATCTGCTTCAAGTGTCACTGGAGTTCACTCCACTTGCCATCGATGACCACATCCCCGTGTTTTACATCAAGGGGAGTTCAGTCACGTTCAGTCTGTAAATGTTTGTTGCGCGGTGCGTATTTTTATTATATATAACATAATCAATTTTGTTAGTTATCGCTCTTCAGTCCCAGCTATGAGGGATTCTTTTGCGATTTGGATGCCCTCACGCACTTTTGTCCACCGGAGTGTGCGCTCCTCGGAAATGGTCATCCACGTCATATCCACGAATGACGTCACACGCTTTTTGCCGATTTTTTACCCCCCTTGTAACAAAACTTATACCCCCTAAAAGTTTATTGAAAACTACCATGTTTCAAATAATTAAAAATGTACTTTTTTTTTTGGTCATTGAAATATGTATTTAGTTAAGTCTGCACTCTAAAATATTAAAACTTGTGAAGCCATTGAAAATGTAACTAAATAATTTGTAAGCAATCAAATATATAAGTGGAACTTTTATTTAAAGTAGCACATTTGACGTGATTTTGATTTCTTAAAAACAGCACCCCTCCCCCTTGTTTTACATCATCACAAATGCGTGCCCCTTCTCCGCCAGCACCCCACGACTCATGCAGTGTTGAAGAGAAAATGGGGTGAGACTGCAATCAGGCTTATAAATAAGTAAACGGAAAACACGTAAACAAGGCGAAGGTTAGTCTGACAGGATGTAATAAAACCGCAAACGTTTCGGCAAAGAGCCTTCCTCAAGGAACAAACAATACACAAACAAAACAAATATAAAAACTTAGCTGCGGTGAAATCCAAAGATCAATGAAAGTAAAGCAGGAAAAGAGAGCAGTGCGAGCCTATATTGGAAAGGAGAGACTGGGTGGTCAGAGCAAACACAACATTCATCCCATGTGGTGCAATAGTCCTATACTCTTGTATAAGTCTATTTTCCAGACTGACCATCCTGGGTGTTTTTGTGCAAGAGACAATGGCGGTGACTGCCAGGTCTTAACGCCCATATGGTCGCGTCCATTGAAGAGTTGGGAGCATGTTTTTAAAAATAAATTTTAATTAAATAATCATAGCATCTTTGACTAATGCATTTACTGATAATAAATCAATTTTGAAGAACAAAAATCGTATGTTCAAGCTCTAAGGTACCAAATATTATAGGATTTTATCCAAACGTTTGTATTGAGCTGCATTTACAGCTTTATATAAGTCAAAAGACAACAATCATTCACTGATTTTCTGTAAAAATTCTTAGTAAACCTCCTTAAATTATGGAATAGGTCTCAGTAGTTGCATATACCTTGTACTTCTACTTTATCTGTAGCTCAGTGACAATCTAAACTGTCTCTGCCCTAACCTACTAAAGACATGCAACCGTCCAAGATAATGCCACATATCTAACATGTATTAAAAAAAAACACTACAAAAATGCTTTAGATTTCTTTTATAGTTTATTTATTAGGACCAGTGCAACACACACAAAAAAAAATTCCAGATTTAATCATAGTATCACCAATGTTACTAAGCCTTCAAATAATGACTAATTATGAGAATGTCCTGTAACATTTATTTATGATAATGGTTCTGCACACTCTTGAGTCCTTAAATTGCAATGGTCAATGAAATTTATACTATAATTTAAACCATTAAATGTGCTCTCATGCCAAAGTAGTTAAAGTTGATAAAAGTAAAGGCAGTAAAGGGTATATTGTATTTCACAAAAAAATTAAATAGCCATGATGTTTTCCATGAGTTTCAGAGAGATGTGTCTAATTTGAATATTAGGAGAAATCCACGGTCATTTAGAGATTAAGTAAATAGCCAGCTAAATATGATGGAAGCATTATTTCACTTGTGTAAAAGTATGTATTGAATTAGCTTGATATACTTGAGCTCTTCAGTAACTTACAAAAGATGGAAAACAGTTTAAAAAATTCCATTTTAGCTCTTGTTTCAAAACCTTATGACGATTCATTTGAACAGATTTCAAACGAAATTACCGCTAAGTTAGAGAGAAAGAAAAGGAAATTACAATCACTTCAGAAAATGAAAACTGTTGAACATTGCTGCCATCCTTTAAGCTGACTTGAGTGAGCGCATTATCTGAAACAAATAAAAAATTCTGTTCATCATTCTATACTAAGATACGCCTGTTCACTAAAATAAATTGTACTCAGAAATCTACTGGGGTATTTATGTACTCTTTAGTTTCTGCTGTGCTAATCCTGTGGAAGTCTCAGACCTGGCTTACAAACGGATACTTTTCTTGTCCACGACCGGAGAGTACATTTTTTTCAATTGTCTATCCAAGGTCAGCTTTTTTCCATGTTTGGGAATTTATATAAGAGTAAGAGCTGTGCTCTATTCATTTGTTTGTTGTTCTTTCTTAGTAAGTCATTTCTTTCATAGATAAAAAATCATTAATATTTAAAACAATTTACTCAAATTATGTGATTTCTAATTTATAAGTTCATGCACCAGTACTTCTAATATATTTTAACGGAAACATGTTAAAATTTAATTGTACCAGTTTGAATCATCAAATCTTACCTCATCAAATTTGTGAAACTGTCTAATAAAGAAGTCCCCATATCTACGTGCCACCTTAGTATCAGCTATATGAATCATATTCTGTGAGAGTTAAGTTTGGAGTATATATCAGCTAAAAGTTAATAGTGAAAATAAAATGATGCCAATCAATTTTAACAAGCAGCAAGAGTAGGAAGATATTTTTGAGTAGAAAATATTATTGCAAAATTTCAGAAATAAACTTTAAAAGCATTTTAGACAGCTGTTTTTTTCTGCAATATTAAAGACTTTTCATAAGTAAATGAAAGGCATTTTTTTCCAGCTGCTATTTACCTTGTCAATGTAAAAGTCTACTTCTGAAGCTGACTGAAACTCTCCCTCAAGCCCACTTGTTCCTTTAGTCCAAACCAAATTCTTCATTTTATGCTGAAAGTAAAAAATGTGATATTTTAATGTTAAATTTCTGAATAAATATTTTTGTAAAACAGCAGATATTTAACAATGTAAAGAAAATTAATTTCAGATATTTAATTTTTAAATAGAGTGATCTTTGACACAAAACTTCACCTTAAAGCACATCAGCTGAGTACAAAGCTCATCCTCTTTCTGAAAATTTTAAAAAAAAAAAAAAATTTTTAAAATTCAATAGCTAATTACCAATCTTAGCGTTTTCACAAGGAAAATATAATTTCTTTTTTAACTTGCAAACATAGGTATGATATTTAAAACATATAAAGCAATTACCATTTCCATAAATGTTGCCAGTTTAGAGATGGGAAGTGTAGTGTATAATTTGAGATAGCTGAAACAAAATGAATGTGTCATTTTAATATATTTTCACTTTGGTTAAAAACTCTGTTCTGTGAATGTGTGTTGCTGCATGAAACAAAATAATAAAAATAAGAAATCCTCAAAGAATAAAACATTTTAAAATCTAATATTTAAAAAAAACAATCATGCAAACTTACAGCATCATATCTGGTATCAAAATGGAAATGAAACCATTAATTACAAAACAGATCATACATCTGTTTTCTGCAAGTAAAGAATGGGCTAACATCTTGCAACTAAAATTATAATTCTTTGATTCTAGCAAAAAATACTTAATTTATAACCTATAGCACATAAGTTCATGTTACAAATCATACTATTTAAAATTTTTTTAATTACCTTCGAATTGTTGGAACTTGAATTTGTTGCTGGACCTCATCTTTAAAAACCAAAAGCTGAAGTTGATAAGGCTCCTATACATTTAAAAATAAAAAAGAAAATGAAACATTTCATTTAAGAAGCAATTACTTAAGGTAACAGAAGAAAATTTAAGAAATTAATATGAGTTTTAAAAATTTCAATATGATGAAATTAAACAAAAGACAATTTTAGAGAACAGTTTCAAACCTTGAATAAATTAGCTGAACCCTCTGAGTCATAGTTGGGTGGTACAGGTGACAAGAACTTAGGGCAGGCAAAGGAGAATGAAGCCTCAAACTCTTGCATTTCCCTGGAAAGTTTAAGTAAAATCTTAGTTATATTTAATATCTGAAAATCTACTTAATTACTTTTAGATCTAAAGGCAATAATTTATTTTGTAAATATTTGTTGTTCTTACCCTTTCTGCATTCTGTTCATTTTATCTTGATATTTTTCTCTCAGATGAGAGTGTACACTCTCATCTATTCTCATGGGGTACAGGACCAGACACATGGACAGCAGAGTGTACATTTTGTCATTCATCTTTGATATCTATAAAATACAGATTAATAGGCAAATAATTTTAAGAAAAATGTTTGGCCATTTTAGGCTACGGAGTAATAAATTAGTAGGTTTAATAAGTGACGTGTTTAAAACCCAACCTGATCATATAACTGTGTCCTGTTTTGAAACATGGTTTTTGTCCTCTGTATATACAACAAGATGTTGGAAAGAGTGCGGATAGCATCCTGATAGCGACGCATCATCATATAAGCAAACCCTACATAATAGAATGTAGTGATCTGACAGGCTGGGACTCTTGAGTACAAACTCTGAAATTATATAATTAATTAAAAATAAATTAATGATTGTACATTCTGCTATTTCTATTGATTCATAACTGTCTGAACATGGCTGCTATTTCTATTGATTCATAACTGCCTGGACATGGCTGCTATTTCTATTGATTCATAACTGTCTGGACATGGTTTCTGGGTAGACAATATTTTAAAAATAATATGCAGCATGCTGGATTAGTCTTACTTTCTTGTTGAAGTCAATATTCTCCAGTACTTTAAGAGCTTGGTAGTAGTCCCCCAGGAGAGAGTGAAGTCTCAAAAGCCCTACAAGGCTAAAGTAACCCAACATTTTATAGAGAGAGTTCTGTCCAAACTCCCCTGAAACACTGTCTGGGTCTCCTAAAATTAAAACAGAAAGACAACAAGAAAAGAATAAGTAAAAAACAAGACATGTACTTTCTGAATAATATGAAATTGAAACTTAAATCTTACCTCCGCTTGTGTAGACTTCAAGCTGTTTGTTTATGTTTGACTTCTCAACAAGAGAGTGAAGCACATTGAGCACACTGTGAACATTCCAAATCTGAAACATTTAAAACATGCACTTACAATAATCAATAATTTTTATTTCTTTAGATTTTTTGTTTTTCTAGACGATACATACCATAACTAAACTTTTTCTCCAAAATGTGTAATTCTGATCAGCCAAAGGGTAATAAGCAAATTTTGTGTATTATTGGATAATTAAAAATTGATGCATAGTTCCCTTGAAGAGCACATTTTTCTTTAGATTTTTTAAATAGTGTTTAACAGAGATTATTGATAACTTACCTTAGGATTACTTCTTAGAAGCTCAATTTCATCTTCAGTCTTTTTGTTTGCAAGCTTGTGACGGAAGATGCTAAATGCTTGAAACTAAAAAAAAAAGTTTGAGAGGTTAAATATTTATTTTTTACATATGTACTTTTGATTGTTTTTGAGTTGTTGTTATGGAGACATTTTTAGCACTAGCGGATTTTAACTCAAAGCCTCAAGCGTGGTAATGTGCGCCTCTGGCTCTAATACAGAAGCGCAGTAATGCGCGCCTCGATAGAACTCTCTTTAGGAAACAAGATCACAGAAAAGAAAAAACTCTTCAATGCATGAAAGATGATTTATTTGATTTCCGGCAAAAGCGGCCGTTAGCTGTGTTAGTGTTATCGCTCAATTTGCCAATTTTTTTTGGTAGTTGCAATGTTTTTTGGTGAAGATGTGATTTTCCTATACTTTATTATAAAAATAATAGTACTAAACGACAGGTAAAATAGTATTAAACTCAAGACAGTGTTTTGGATACATAAGATAACTATTCTTACCCTAAAACATGAAGTCAGTATGACAAGAATAATAGAATTGCATTTTACGCAATTTTTCAAATTTCATTAACAGTTGATCGTTATATGGGAAATCCCAACGGGACTGAGAGGCAGAAGTTTATTTAAAACCTTCTGGGACTTTAAAGGTTAAAATAATTTTATTAATGTATTACGTACAATTATGTTTCAAAATAATTCTGTAAATTACCTGATAAATGAATTCATCAATTATATCCCACAGCCACTGGTCAGGCAACTCAAGGGGAACAGGTCCGTCAGCATCTATGCAATTTAAATTTAAAATAAATGATACATTTTTGAGTTATTCATGTACTCTGAAGAAAAAGTGAGTTTACTATGAAAAGCTAGCAGGCATAGAAACAAAACATTAATACCCTGGATTTAATAAAGAATTAAAAAATTATGGGATTTAGTTTTCTATTCAAGACAAAGTGCAACTGTTTAAAATGAAATATACAAGGAAAAAAATCAATTTTAACAACAACTTTCATTAATAACTTACTTAATATGTAGTTGAAAAGATTGCAATAATTGTAGTAAGACTCAAAACGCTGTTCCAAAGTTGGCCCTCCCTATAAAGCAACAAAGCAAAATCTGTTTATGAAATATTTATTTTCCAAATGTTTTGAAAAAGCATTAAGATGAAATAATCATTTCAATAGTAATTTTTAAAAAGATTTTACCATTCCAAGACATATTTAATTACATTTCGAGTTAAAATGATTAAATTTTATAGTTAAAATGATTTACTTTTAATCATTAAATTAATATTAATTAATTTAATAAGAAAAAGTATAAAATAAAATTTTAAAAAAAAAATCCTTTTATAATGAGCAGCAATAAACAAATGTTTTAACAGTACAATTGATGGCTTATAAGTAACTCACTGAAACTCTAGCATAAACATGACGATAGTAAAGTTCTTTGTACAAAATCAGGAAGCGCTTGTCTGCAATGAAATATAATGGAAAAAGCTATTAAGTACTGAAGAGAAAATTCTTTTTAAAATACAAAAACACTACAAAAACTGCGACTAAGTACATAGAATAATTTTTTACCATGTCCAACAATTGGGGAAACCACTTCAGCCTCTGGCCATGCGCTGTTTTTAAAGAAACGCTCTGTTAATTTGTTGAACCTGCAAATATAATTTTATATGATAAGCAAAATCTAATGTTCTTAATACATACTCAATATCCTACATGTGAAATAAAATCAGCACCACCAAGCCTAGTTCTCTTCCTAGAAAACCCACATAGTCTATCTCGCCCCCTCCCACAAAGGGACCTAACAGCTGAGATAACTACCCAGACCGGTCGCCTCTGAAGTGGCAGTCTGGACATCCAGGACAAAAGAGTAAAAAATGCCCCCCCCCCCACTAAAGTGACTTCACAAGGAGGGGTAGAATTACCCTACTTCGACTCCTTACTTAGGCACCAACCAAGCAAAGCACACGAGTCTCCATGGTTAGGACTGCCACAAAGCAGGGGATCATCAATAAACTACCTCAGGTGTAACCCCCACATACAAATTCATTATTCTTCAAAATATATACTAAACATCAAAACCACTCTAATGGAACAATGTGATTGCTCACCCATTTTCATATGAGTTTTGAATTTCCAAAAGATCCTGCGAGTTGATGCATTTTTGAAAGAATAGCAAAAAGTTCTTTATCACTTCAGGTACAATGTAGCTTTTAGTTGAATAGTGTCGCTCAAACTCCAAGTCCTGGCGAGGATCACCTTTTTTGATATAGAGGCATTATTTAGATTTTATACTTTATTATAATTACAAATTATATATCAGTAGACCATGGGATGGATTCGATCTTATTTTTATCAAATCAAATTAACAGTTAACAACCATTTCTTTATTTTTAGTATTTCCTGCCAATTATTGATTTATGGCCTTTAATGTTATAATGCAGTTACAGCAATAACTTTATGATTACTGTGTTGAATTGACAAAAGAGTGTATACATTTTCAGAAAAAGAATATAATATGCTTAAACCTATAAATAGGAATAATTTAGACATATTTTTAATTATAAAAATCTTGCAATAATACTGAAACAAGAATAATAGAATAGGCATTAGAGAATTTTCCAGAGTAAGAGAGATTTAAGACAAATGATGTCAAATGACATCAATGGTCACCGAGTAACATTTTGTACATGTTTCAAGGTTACTTTAGGCCAGAGGGTATAGGGTACCTTCCACCTTCGTTTCCCTTGAATTTAATTTTGCAATGCTATAATTTGGACAAAATCATTAGGCTTTATCCTTTGTAAATATATATTGCATATTTATGAATAAAACTGGTAAATGAATAAAAATTAAATTGGTCATATCAAGCCAGTCATTTTTAAGAGTTCTTATGAAGCATAATCTTCTCATCTTATTAGCATTAACTGTTCATACAAACCAATCAATCTATTGATCTAAGCAAAGTAAGGCAACAAGAAAAAGGAATTAAATTCTTGCAAAATAAATGAAGTTACACAGAGCAGTTGTTAAAGTTAATAAATAACAATCGTCTTACCAGTATGGGACATGTCATAGTCCCCGTAAGGTCCATAGTATCCAGGTACATACTGAAAGAATGAAGGGATACAAAATATGTTGATATTTGATAAGCCGTTTAGGCTGATGAATAATCCAGATCATTGAATAGGCATGGATAATACAGGATGCACTGACTAGAATAAGCAAATATTGAATTATGGGACTGTCCCACACAACATTAAATAGTTTCATGTTGAAAAGTATTTAACCATTCATCATGCTACTTTTGTCTCATGGAAGTGTGTATAATTGTTGTACATATAGGTACGGGGTTCAAGTTGCATCACATCCGGACTAATAATTATTGTGAGTTGAAAAAATGCCTTAGAAATTAATATGACTTACAAATTAGCACTGTAATTTTGCTAAAATACAACAAAATAATGCATTTAACAGGCACTTTGGTAGGACAAGGGATACTACTACATTTCTTTTTGAATCGGAAATTAATATCAGTGCTGGAGGATCCGACTTTTTAATTTTCCGAAGAGGGTGTTAAACTATCAATAAATAGATACTTTCCACACTTATTTCAGTTCCTTTTCCGTTCTACAGCCACGGACAACATGTTGGCCTACATTTTTAATTGTTCTCTATTGAATTTTCAATTGATGCTTAATTTGGAATATCAAGGCTAATATGGACCATCTTCACCTCAAAACTTTTGCAGAAATTCAAATTCTATGTCCTTTATACTAAATCTTGTCGAACTTTATCAATTGATATACATGTGGGCCAATTTTCATTGAGCACTGACCATTTATGATTATGAAGTGCCAATGGAAGAAGTCCTTGATGCTTAGAAAATATACAAATATTTGATAATTGAACTTTAAATATGATCTAATATGGAATTAGTTCAGTAATATACTTAATTTAGATGGCTAAACCCTGCAGAGTTATATAAAATTTCATAATGTACTGTGTGCAGACTAGTTGTCCTTGGCAACCATTACCATTCCTACTACTACAATGTCTTCAATAGCTTCATTCATCTGTTGTGGCCATATGCAAAAATTATTTAGCCATTGGCCAGGGTTAAATTAATTAGTCATGAGCCAAAGTTGAAGGTTCAAAAGGAGTAGTGCCTAATTTTATTTGTACATATTTTGTTTATAAAGACAAGAGGGTTGGGTCACTTTGTCAAGAGTCATATGTAGGTCATGATAGTGATAGTATGTGTGAACCGAAACATCTAAACACAACAGAAACTTCGTTTTAAGTTTAATAATAATTGTTTATTAACCAAAATTAAATTAAATTAATAAAGAATATATTTTTAAAAAAAATATAGAAATAATAATTATATTGATTTATAGCATTGATCTCGAAAATAAAATCATTGTTAAAACCAGTGATTAAGTTTGTGACACGAACTTCTGAATAATCCGAATTGAGATCATAAAATGTGGAGGCGGAGGTAAAATGCATTGGGCATAGGGGCTTATTTGCCCGGGTTGGGATATTTGAACTACACTACACTTTAAAAATTCATTTAATCATAACTTTAAAACAACACATCCAGGTAAAATCAGAGTTGACATTCCCACCTTACATGGCGCTATTGCTATCTTTGTTGTTATGCCGCGTACCAAAGAAATTGGAAAATTTAACTATTAAAATTCTAAAACTAAACTTAACCCTTACTTCACAATTATAACTAAATCTCGACCGTGACGTCATGGTCATTACCGGTGGCAATCTTTGTTGTCATGGCACGTCCTTAAAGCTAAAATTAAAATTCTTTAGCTATACCTAATAAGCCTAATGGTGGCCTAACCCAAATTCTAAAACCTTCAATTTTCCAAAAATTCTAAAGCTATACCTAACCAAAACCCTAAAACCTTCCATTTTTGAAAATCCTTTTAGAATTTATTAGGGCTGTTATTGATTAATTTAAATTTAATCGTTAACTTTTGAAAAATTACTGAATAATTAATCGACAATTTTGATTCAAGCTAAAAATAAGATTATTACGTCATTAAACGTAAAATTTCAAGGGAAGTAACAAAAACAGGCAATGGATATTTTTAAAATTTAAAAATAAGTAGTTCAATATAATGTGAATGAATTAAAAAAATTTTTATTGTTAAGTAAAAACAATGTTTAATTTTTTAAATATCATTTTCCTTATAAAAACACCTTTCTTTAAAATTCTTTTTTTTAAATGCAGAAGTTTGTAAGTAAAAAAGCAAACTATGATTAATTATAACGGAGTGTCTACTGCTACGACAAAGTAACGGCAGACAAAACGCGCGGATGTGGCTGGTGCTACGACATGTCGTAACGCCAGCAACATCCGCCCGGGTTGACTGCCGTTACGACATGTCGTGAACAATTTTCTGTATTTCAATTATGCTATTACTAATCCTTAAATACTAAACTATAGTTCTCATAATAAAATATCATGAACACTAGATAAGCTTTTTAATGAATTTTAAAGGTTTTAAAAAAAATCTAGATTGAGCCATTAAATGAAAAACAGTTATAAATTAAAAAAATTACACTTTCTCAGCAGCTTCGCTAGATCAAGTGATAGTCCGGTTGATTAGAAAATGATATGACGAATCCCACTGCGGTCATGTATTTTTTTTTTTTAAATTGCATTTATTTTTTTTATTTTTTTGTGTTATTAGTTATTATTCTGAAAAGCAGATACGTTGAATAAATCTGTTAAAATAAAAATATTTAGATTTTAGACTAGTCGTAAGTGTCGTAACACTAGCCAATCCACATATGCTTGGCTAGCGTTACGACATGTAGCAACATCCGGTCGGGTAGTCTGCTGCTACGACAGTCGTAAAAATGTGATATGTGCTTACTTACAGTTACGACTAAAGCTAATTATGCTAATACTACTAACACTCAGTCGGCATCACCAACGAAATAGGTGAGGCGTGAGTTTAAAAAATGACTATAAACCATCACTGTTACTGTTACTTAATTGTTTGGAAGATATTTTTGAAAAATTTTCTGAATTGAAGGCATCGCGAAAAAGTGCTGAACGTAAGCGGGGGAAGCGGGATTTGAAGCCATTGTCAGGCGATGGAGGCATAGCGCATCCATCATGCGCCGCAGACTTGCTCGTCATAAATAGCGCAAAGAGAGGGGGGCTGAGAAAACGGACACAAACAGCAGCACGAAGTAATGGAATAAAAAAAGCGAGTAAACGAGGAGTCCTGTGTGGTTGTTATTACCTGCCCCCCTCAATAGTAATAGTATTAGTAATAGAGTGAAAATGAGGTAGAAGGACGAATGGAATGGTTTCCTGTGACAAGTCTGGACACAGCATATTTTATTATTCCACACGAAACGAATTATTTTACATTCTTGCGATTGTGTGCGAATCGTCGCTTGTCGTAACGCTAGCAACATCCGACCGGGTCGTCGGCTGTTACGACATGTCGTAGCACTAGTTTCCTGACTAGCGCTATGACATGTCATAACGCTAGCAACATCCGACTGGGTCGTCTGCTGCTATGACAATATTGTCGTAGCGCTAGCCACATCCTAATTATAAAATGATTAATTATTTATTAATTAATCGGGGTAATCACCTGTAACACTTTCTTTCATTTTAAATTTTAATCACTATTTTATCGATTAAAATTATTAAAAAATTTTTTACAGATTAAACGATCGAGAAATTAATCGTTAATTTCCGCAGTCCTAGAATTAATAGAACTCTCGTTTCCAGCAACTAACTGGTAGCGTCGTGACGTCACGGTCAAGATTCTTCACTTTGGCTTTAGAGACTTTAGTGTCTTTAGCCAATTTTGGTGTTAAATTTACTAAAAATTCTGCTCTATTTAACTATCCATTCATTGGTAATTAATGTTTTAAGTTTATTTTTTTTAACCAAAGGGCCTAATTTAATAAATTAAAAATATTAAGTATAAGTATAAGACTGTAACTCAAATAACTGTAATTAGTGTAAGTTACACTTCGGTGTAAGTGTAAGTAAAGTTCTCACAAGTCACAAGAAAAAAAAGAAAATTAAATTTATCCTAATTCCTAATCCTGGTGAAGTGAAATAATTAATAATATATGTGTAAAAACTCCAGGATTACCTAATTATCTACGATTAATATCCATTTATAAATTTGGCCAAGTGGGAGTGTAAAAACAAATATACATGACGTTTTGTCCCATAACTGAGTTAACTGATAATAATATTAATGTTTTTAATACCCTCGAACAGCCGGTCCGGTTATCGAAAACAGGCTACTCTAGTAACGATCAATCTGTCGAGTACATAGTAACTTTAAGTCGTTCGTAATGCAATTCTAACAGTATATATTCCATTAAATATATATTTAAATAGACTTTTTATGTGTTTAAGCGTTAAATAATGATAATTGTACTTACTTCTGGTTCAATTTCACTTGCCCACGCACCAGACATGTTTTCACACTAGTCCTAGGCATATATTCACACACCAGAGTTACTTACTCTTGCCCCTGGTAGCATTACCGTTCCCAGGTTGATAGTATGGACCGATTTGTGTTTAATTCTCGTTTGGTATATTTAAATTGTTCCTTTAAAACTTGGGAAAAAAATGATCGTATAAATAATTTAACAAACTCGATATAATTAAACAACATTTAACTCAAAGGATTATTCCCACAGCAGTGTTTTCTACATTCTTATCGCTTTAGACTTTAGACACTTAAGTCTAAACTGACGATTCTGAAGTTTAAGCAAGGTTTACTGATACTGGCTTACTTAAAATGGAAAGTTAAAATGACGAGTTTTCCCCCAAATAAAGTGGTTAAAAGACAAGCAATAATTAACTGCAACTATTCAGTAACTATGTTGCTGAGTTTCCCTGTGAAGAGTCAGAAGAAATAATCAAGATGGGCATCGATTTTTATGGGTCTCATTCTAAATTTTGCACCTCAAGAATATTTTCGTCACGAGAAAACGCCCCCACAGACCCGCCCGTGACAAATTGTCCACCTTGATCTTTGTTAAAATCGGCCAATTTTGTAAAATATTTAATGCATAAGATGATGAGATTTATCAATAACTTCTTTCTTCTTTGCTTTGTCTCCTTAAAACGTATTACTTCTTTAGTCTCACGTAGAGATGTAATGCATTGACAAAGTTATATAACTGAATTAAGAATTTTACTTGATTTCTCACAATTTAAAAAAAAAAAATTAACCAAACATTTTATTTTGTATTGTTTATTATTTTGAAAACTCCATTGGATTTTCACTTGAATCCCAATAACAAAATTCATTTTAAAAAGTTAACTTCTATATTTAACATGCCAACTACAGATATGACAGATTATCAACTAAGTATATTATCAAAAAGTAACACAATAAATTCAATAAAATAAGTTTTAAAAAAATATAATAATTTTGCACTCTATGTATAATGTTCATTGAAAAAACTATGAAAAATAATCAATGGAAAAAAATGGTTATTTGTTTTAACTAAGTTTTAAATGTGGTACCTGATAGGATGAAGTAAACGATGTTCTCTTCTGAAATTACAGTCACGGTATTTCAGGAAAGTTATAAGATTGTTGCATTAGATCCATCATATTAAAACTTGTAAAATATTTAAAATCATGATGAGAAATATTTAGACCAATTATCTATAATATAAATAAATAAAAAAATATTATCCCACTTGGGCTTAACATACATACAAAGTTTTCAGCTTTAAAAAAACAAACATTTTTTTTAAGCTTCCCTAGGCAAACAGACTTTTGCTATATATGGCACTTTCTTTGGAGTATATAATCTAATAGATAAAGCCAATGCATAAAAAATTGGAAAACTAGAAGTGTATAAATATTTTCATAAACGCATGCATTTTGCACACATTATGCTGTTGTATTTAACTGAAAAGTATTAAATTTTGTTCAAATAACAATAAATATGTGCATTGAAAATATTTTTTAAATTTCAGAAAAATTAAATAAAATAAAAATCCCAATTAAATTACGTTATATCAGACATTTTTTTAAAAACCACCACAATTTATACAGTTTATAGGTATTAAAATAAATGCAAAGATGTAAAAGATACATAGAGCTTACTTTGATTACATATAGATTTTCCAGGAAATTTCACACACATTCTCTTGCTTGCAAGTGTAACATTCATTTACTGTATTGAATTTCGAAATAGATGCAACTGATGGAATGTTCTGAAGAGAGGTCTTTTAAAGTTTCAGAAAGTCAATGAGCTATTATTTATAAAATAATGCGTTAATTTAAACATCCACATATTTTGGCACTGAATAGTAATATGATTAACACGATGATATTTGCAATTATTGATTAAAAGATTTAAACATAATAAAATTGTAATGGAATTTCGGTAATCATTCGGCTTCAGAAAGAGCATTCTTAATTAAAAAATGCATTTTTTCACACAACAGGTTAGGGGCCATTCATAAAGTACATCACGCTCCAGTGTGACAGGGGGAGTGAGGGCTGGCCATGTGCGACATCACAGTGTTTTATATTAAATTTTAATTATTTTTTTAATAAAAAATATTTTTGTTCAAAAGTGTGACACACTTAAAGGGGGAGGGGGTGTCTGAGAATTGTGACAGCGAAAGGGGGTTTAAAAATAGTAAAAAATAGTGTGATGTACTTAATGGATGACCCTTACTCTACATTTTTAATAACTTTTAATCGAACTTATTATTAATTCCTTTAAAAGCTTTGCTTTATCTTTTACATTTAACTGTCACATAAGTGAAACACAACTAAAATGTCTAATTTTTTCAAATTTTAATATCCATTATTGTTCACATGTCCAGAGTCAAGAATATAAAATAACTATTTACCCCAGGACAGTTATCATTTACATGGTCTGAATTAATAAAACTGATAAATTAACAATGTCATATAAATTAAATATACATTTAGAAAAACCATAAATAAAAATAAGTGATAAAATTTTCAAAAATTGAGAGGCATATGCAAATGATAGGTGGTGCCATTTAACAAGTTACAAGAAAAAGGAATTTGCAAATATTGAAAAAGAAAAAAACAGCAATTCTTAAAAGGTGAAACTTCAGATATGTATGACATTCATGTAAATTTATGGGTGTTAGCATTGCACATACTATGTTTACATAAAATTGAAAATTTCTAGAAGTAACATATTGAATATACTATTTTGTAACTTCAAACTTTCCACAAGGCACACATTTGACATTTTCAAGGTTAAAATATATTTAAACTAAATTGATACATAAGGGCAATTAAATATTTTTTGAACATTAGTATTAGATTTCAATCTATAGCAATTTTGAAGTTAAAATATTTTCTATTATTTAAAATTATTATTTAAAAAAAAAAAAAAAGCCAACAATCTTATTTTTATTCAATTAATTTACGCCAGCCACTGAATTGTAATTTTACGTTAATATTATACATTAAAAAGCAGTGCAGAAACTTATAACTATTACAATTTGTGTAACTTTATATTTACTAGTTTTCGAAAAGCAAGTTTAGTAATTATTTTGATGACAGCTATGAGCAATTTTAGAGAAGTAAAACATTCATGCCATCCCTTGCAACTGCCACCCTTTCATATAAACGGTATTTAAATGATGCTTTTGAAAGACAGCAGTCATTAGGTAAGGAATAATGAACTCAGAAAACCAACTTGTTAAAGGTTCTATTTAG
Organism: Radix auricularia; assembly: GCA_002072015.1. Classification (NCBI taxonomy): domain Eukaryota; kingdom Metazoa; phylum Mollusca; class Gastropoda; family Lymnaeidae; genus Radix; species Radix auricularia. The sequence goes on from MUZC01000142.1 coordinate 310,414, forward strand.
GGATCAATCACCATGATCATGTAGGTCAGTGGTGGGCAAACTTGTCAGGGCAAGGGCCTTAGCCGATCATGAAACTTCAAAGGGCAGCACATAAATAATTCAGCCCTAATTTAGGTCAATAAAGTCCACTTTATCAAAAACATATTCATTTTTTAGAATTTGTCTGCAGTTTGCCCACCTTGATGTAAAAAAAAAAGTCACATTATGTGATACAAAGAGCATTTGTTGTTGTCAAAATGTGGCCTGAAGGAACTGAAGAGCTCAAGGGAAGAGATGGCTATGTCACATTTTTGTAGTTTTGAGATATTAAAATTTTCAAGTTCAAAATTATACACATTTCTTATAAATTAACTAATAGATTTCAATTTTTAATGGGGTCACAGACTTTATTTTGTCATAAAATCTCACTCAGAGCAATCAAGTTTTGATCTATCAGATACAGGTGATAACTAAAAAAAAATTAAAATGTCACATAGCCGTTTCTCTCCTTGAGCTATTCAATTGTAAATCTACTGATCTCTCAACTCAACAGAAAGGAAAGAAGAGGGGAGACTTGCAAGTAGACTTGAGGAAAGTTTTTCTTTCAAGTTTATACAAAAAACAAACACACAGTATAATTATTTTTTTTTGTCATTTTGTGAAGATGACAAAGAATTTTTTAATAGGCTTGAGCTGCATGTTTTTAAATAATTGTGAGAGAGTTGCTCAATTTGTTAGCCTCACTCTCTTATCCTTATCTATATGGTCCAATGGCAAGACTTAGTCAAAACAAATAAAGTATTGAAAGGAATGAAGACACTAAAGCTTTGCCCAAAATTTTGAAAAGAGGGCCGTATGCTAAGGAGTTAAAGCATGCGCAAGCTGGATAAAGATAATAAAATAAAAAATGACATACTTTAATCTTAAGACTGGCTTACAAGCTTTTCAATTATGTCTGTTTGATGCAGATTTTTTTCTTAATATTTTTTGACTAGATTAAAAAAAAAAATGTTTTTATAAAAAGCAATTCTGAGTGGAGAAAAAAGGGTCACTGCGATTGCGATTTTCTGCAATATAAAAATATCTTATTCCATTATTATAAATACCTTAAATTGTATTAATGTTGGCAAAGTTATAGAAGATGTCTGTAATATACTACATACCTTACAACAATATAACTACAGTGTATAATATTGTGTAGAAAATTGTGATAAAATTTTAAGTACATTGATGCTAAATTCATTTCCTTTTTAAGTTGGCAAAACAAAAATTAAATTAAAAAAAAAATTTCTTAAACTTATTTTTTGCCATCAGACGTCATTAAAATTGGTACTCATAACTGCACATGAGTACATTAGCTTTTCTGTAAGCAATATCCACATTTGTAAACAATAATCATCATCGATTTTCCTGTCATTGTACACAAGACAGCATATAATTTAGTCCTTTTTTCCAATAAATATAATGTTGTTGTAACAGAAAAATTCAACATGAGCCTGCAGCCAGTTAAAATTTTAAACTGGGCTGAATTTTGGACGCCCCTGAACTAAAGCCACATACATCATCCTAGTAAACAGCTAATTATTGGGGAAAAAAGTCATTTGCGTTTATCACAGGGTTAGATAATCCTGTTGTAATTATAAAATAGTAAGATAGTTGCTAAAAAAATCGTTGACACATTTCAAATTATGCATGCTGTGTTCACGTAATCCATTAATGCATCACATATTTGATCATACAATACAAGACAATTAACATTGTAATAATACTTACAAAACTCCACAGGTATTTATGGAAGGAGGTATGTGTACGCTTAATTTAATCTATTATTATACACTATTTAATTAATTAGATATTTTAATAGAATAAAAGAAAGCAAAAAACAATAATAAAAGAAAGATTACCGGGCTCAGGGAGGCTTGGATTCATTAATAATAGAACATCTTGATAAATAAACGAAGACACAAGTATGCATTAGTCCCAAAATGATGTATGCAAGTGTTTTAACTGAATTGGATACTTGAATTATAGTATATTTAGCAATAATGTTGTGGAGGCAGGTAACCTGAAGAAAAAAAAAGGGATATATAAGCAAAAAGCTGTTAAAAAAAGTATACACTTCAAAGAATACTTTATTAACAAAAAAACAACACAAAGTATAGAGGATTGCTAGAAAAAAGGTTATCAGCATCAAACCCATGTGTTGATAAAAACATAACAACCAATTTTAAGACATATTCAAAGCTTAGACAGCACAAGAAGAGTTGAAATATTAGGAGCTCATAGAACCTTTGTCATAACATTGTGAAGAGTAAATTTAATTCAAATTTTTATTTTGTTAAAATGCAAATGAATCTCTACAAAACTCAGTGAAATTGTTCATATATTCAATTTATATTATTATGCATAGATTTTTAGCAATTATGGCTGTATATATAAATGTACAACTTAAACCCACACAATGCATATCTTCGATGAACAATGAAAATGATATATATATATATTATATATATATATATAATAATAATGGATTAGTTTATTTACTCTTTCATTTTAAATAAGAGCCATTCACATTGCATTTGAAACATGTAAATTGTTTTATGGCAAATATCAAAGTGAGCATTATTGTTGTAAAAAGACAAGAGAATGGTTTACTTTAGTTTTTAGGCAAATTTTAAATATTATTTTGAAAAGCTAATTTTCCAAAAGTTTAAATAACAATCAAAATTAACTCAAGGGATTTTTAAGAGCAGGTCAAATAAATTAAATTTGTAAAAATACTAATTATCCTTTATCAGATAATGCCTATTTATTTAAAACAATGAGTATTCCAACACAATATCTAGCTGTAGCTCACTGATAAATGCTACTCTATTAGAAAAATATAATTACCATTTCTTTTTAACCCTCACAATGACATTTGAAAAACTAAAAAACATAAGACAGCTAGACTAAGTAAATAAACTGGAAAAAGGACAACAAACAGGTTTACAAAATACTTGGATTGGAGCTAACAAAGCTTGACTCATAGCGTGATTAGCAATTCTTATATGAACTCATTTGTTACTTAAAGGTTGGAATACAAAGTATGGAGGTAATGCTGGTTCAACTTCTTATATTAGTTATCTAAAGTACTAAAGTCAGAGAATATAGATATTGATAATAACAAAAATAATAACTCGCTGTAAAAAAACAAAACAAAATACTAATATTAACCATTTATTATAAAGATTTCAATAATTTGTTTTACAAAAATATTTTTACAGGAAAGTCCATTTCAAACTTAACTGATTTGTAAGCAAAAATGGGATAACTGAAACTTAAAACCCATGTTCAGCTTTATTTAAAAAACCCACTCTTTTTAAAATGTTCAACCTATTATTTACAGACTCTATCATCTACTGGAAATAACACTTGGCTTGGCGGCAGCTTTCAGCAACTCAATCCTTTCACCATCCTCAGCACTAACAAAATCTGGGTCCCATTCTAAATCACTGGAGTGCATGGGGCTGGCAGTGGAAGGCTTGGACCAGCTATCTTCAGAGGCACGGGCATTGATTTTACGTTGAGGTGACATACCTGTGGGAACAGGAAATGTTTTCAAAAATTATTTTTGTTACTTATAGTTTAGGAGAGTAAAACAGTTTAAGAGTTTTCTCATGGCTTGCTGCAGGGATTTTTGTACCTAAAGGATAGAAAGTCTGTTGGTTTAATACATCTTCATTTCAGAATGAAGAATTCCTTCTTATTGCAATTAAAATCTTTCTACCACATTAAAATGAAATAACATTGAAAATTGATAATGATAAAATAGAAAAAATATATGTAAGTATAAGCAACAAATCTCTTGTACTATAATAACAGTATGAGTAATTATTATTGACTAAACATTTGTTATCCATAACAAACACACTTTTCTTAACATACCTCCTTCATGGTCCCACTCCATATCTAATGAACTGGCCTCTGTCAAACTTTTATCTTTATTTAGAACCAAGCTGCTGTTTGAGCTATGGGCATCACCAGAACCTAATGAAATTAACTTTGTCTTAAAATGTGTCTTTTTACATTACCGTAACACCTTTACACCTCAAGAACATGGCTTTACTACTTTTGAGTCTATACATTTTTTGCTGATCAAACTATGTTTTTCAGTGTTTTTTATTGTAATGTCTTTGTCACAGATATTTTAAAGTGGTACTTGGATTAGTAAATTTATTATATTATATTATTACATCATTAATTTATTATATTATATATTATATTATTAGCAAGTTTTTACTCCCCAAAGACTGAAATAAAAACCCATGATATCCACTGGTAATGAAATAACTAAGTTTTAATAAACATAATTGAAAATTGTTTAAAGTTACAAATACATTTAAAAAAACAAACAAACAAAAAAAACAAAAAAACAAACAGATTCACCATTTCTGACTTGAGCTCTTGTGGCTAATGATCTAGCTTTAACACTTGCCAGGAATATTTCAAAGTCATCATCACCACCAGCTCTGTCAGGCAATGGATTTAATATCAGTTATGTAAAATTTATATTTAATAATTCCATTTGATGTGAATGTATGAAAATAAGAAGAGTTCTTGATTTTCAAATTAAAAAAGCAACCTTACATTGGTTCATTAAATAAATTATGCTTGAAAAATATTATGGAAATCAACTCAGGTGATTAGTGAAGACATTTTAGTATGCTCCACACAGAATAACACTGGTAAAAAGAAAATATTTAGCTTTTTGAATCAAACTTATTTTTTTCTTCTTTGCCCTAAGGGCACACAACTCCAGTATTGATCCTTCTAGCTCCTACCCCAGTTGAGGGGATTTGTGATGTCTCTGTGGTATTGGAGAAGAGAGTTCACAAGAGTATGACTAGCGAGGTTATCAAGAACTGGAGGAGGCTATCAACATAAATGTGTCAAGGATTGTAGTTTCAATGTTCCCTGAGGAAGCTTGCGGCAGCACCTAACTTTTTTTTTTAAAGCAGGGGTGCACAGTTCCTGAACTGTATTCTTGCTGTTATGAGCTAAAACTGCTTGTCAAAACCTCATCAATGTTTGTTTTTTTTTAAAAAGGGGGTGGGGGGAGGAGTGATGAGTTTTTGCTTAATAATAAAGCAGTTGATCAGCCAATTTTTAAAAAGTTTAACAACTTTGAGATAATTGATGTCATTCTTTCTGTGTTTTCAGCTATGTGTATTCAGCAATGTCTTCTACAGTTCTTTGTCCTGTAGTATTATTTGATTCTATGGATTTTAATAAATTTTGTTACTTAAATCCAAAACTTTTTAAAATTCATTCTTTGGAAAGTGTCTAACTACCAGCATACATTTATAAATGAATTATACTTGTATGAACTTACATTTCCCACTCATCATCATTGACCCAAGCTCTGTTATTCGGCACATTATTTTTGGCAGCATTCTCTTTTTCTTTACCTAATTTGGCTATGCGAGCTGCTTCACGTTTTGCTTCATAGAATGCTTCTTCTTCTCTCTCTATTTCTTTTTCCTGTTGTGCTAACTATGGTGAATTAGACAACAATTACATATTTATAATGTAATGTAAGTGTAAAAGCAATAAAGAAATATTTAAATGAAAAAAAAAGGAAAAACAAACAAACCTTGATTTATTAAAAAACTAAACAAAAACAACAGAATGTAAGAAATAAGTGTCAGATTTACAATTGTCAGGCATAACATCAAAGGCACACACCATGCCATATTTAAAAATTCAAATCTTCTATAGCAAGAAAACAAAACTTTCATGCAGGTATCAGAACTGACAACATGTCAATGGATATGATTATGATTACTGTGTAAAATCTTCCTGACAATGTAAAATAAAAAGATAATGGAGGAACTGATTAAATTGAATAATAAAAATATGTGTCATTAATGTTAGCTTTATTCCATACAATGGCATATTCTAATAACAGTTGAAATGCATGTTTAGAAAACGTGAAAGATTATATTCAGCATAGAGCCTCTAAAAAATGTGCCTTATAATAACTATGGTCAAGGGACCAGAGTTTCATATAATACATTGAACTTTTAAAACATTTTTTAAAAAATTGAGAGAATACAAAAACAATGTGAGAAAATATATTATAAATTAACAAGATGGAAATAAGGAAGTGATAAAATAATTTACTACAAATGTATTAATGTGTAATCATTAAAAGCAAAATACAACAGAGGTTTAAAAATAAAATTAATCTTCATTTTTAAATTGAAAAACATATCTAATCTAGAGTTGTATTTTTAAAAAAAGGCTAAGCAGATTTATAAATCAAAATGTATTTCTAGATTTACATCTTAGCTTTCTTTTCCTATATTTTTTCAGATTTTAAATAAAGTAATGGTAAATTAAAAAAAAATGTCTTAGATCCTTAGAACTCACATTTTCTATTAATATTATATTTCATTATTTTTATATAATTTAAAAAAGTTTCTCTACACAAAAATTCATTTGATGAGAAGTAGTTATTTTCTTCTCATGAAATTTTTGTTATCCCGTGGAAGCTTTATACTGTTTTAAAATATGCAGTAAATGAATGAGTTATAAAAAATATAATACTGTGAGGCAGCAAAAAAGTTTAAAAAAGAATGAATTGAAGAATAGAGGATCCTTTCATTTTTAAGATTTGAATATATATATATATGTAGTTCTATATATTTCTTCATTAACATTTTACTTAGTATAACAAGACAAATGCTTAGTTTCTAAAGTTTACTGCTCTCTTTTTTAATCAATAAACAATTTACATGTAGAAGTCTGAATTTTAAAAAAAAGAATAATAAAATCTATGAATTTTTACTTTTGTAATTTTTACTTATTTGAAAATTTTTAAGATGTGTAGAAATAGAAAATAGGGGTGAACAACATAGAAAAGTTTGGGAAACACTTCTGTAGAAAAATGATAACTTTAATCATTGTTGTCTAGTATACCTAAAAGTAAAATAAAGTCCCCATATTTTTCCAATACATATCTTGTATCAGATTGCTGTTGGAAGAATGTAATTTAGGAATAAAATGTACACTTTTTTGTTACCTTCTGCTCTAAAACTGCATCAGCCTGACGCTGCTCATGCACTAAAACACTAAACTGCCTTGAGCGTAGTAGTTGCTGCTCACGTTCTGTCAACAGTCTACTCATATCATGTTGACAGTAGAGGCGGTGGATGTAAATCAAGCACCATACAACACAGTGCAACAACGAGTGGAGGGAAACAAAACAAAATAAAGCTTTAAAAACACAATGTCAACACGGTTAATAAATGTGTAGTTTTAGGAACTAAATCTTAAATTAGGACACGTGGAGTATCTAGAACATGTCTTAGAGTTTGAAAAAATTACTCTGGGTGACTCTTAAAAAAAATAAAATAACTAATTAAAAATGCAGTCTGTTCTGTTTCTGCAATCCAAAAAAGTGGTAGAGTGCTCAAGTTGTGTCCTAAACCACTCTCTTCTATGAATTGATAGCCAGATGTAATAAACTCATAAGAAATATGGCTGCTATTCTTGGAGAGATACCAGACTAAAAACTATTAGCAAGAAATGTGGTGTCCTATTATAATATGGACAATCTAATTCTAAGAAAAAAATTTGGAAGACTACATTTACAGCTGCTTGAATGATTTAAGAATATTAAACAAATAAAATAGCAACAACCAACTACATATACTGAAACTTTACAAATCAAGCATGAAAGAAAAAAAGTAAAAAAATAAAATATGTTAAATATGCACATAGATATACTAAAATTTCATTAAAAGCTACATATACAAATTGTTATAACTAATTACTAATTTTCTCTAGTCTAAATGACCTGACTTCTAGTGTATGTCATAGTAATAGAATGTCTTTTTTGACAAATTTTCCTTCACACTTGAGGAATCATCTCTTCCAGGTTTCTGTGTATTTCCCAAATCTCAATAACTAAATTCACATCTTGAATACATGGCTCTTCTTAAATCACTGTTTTGGCTTGCTTTACTCTATGGGTCCCCAAATTCAATAGGAATCCACTTTCTTGAGTTATTTTTAGCATTATAACCTGGGGGAAGCATTCTCAGACTAGTAACAAAAACAAAGTGAAAAGTAATTCCCAGTCAAAATAAAAATGCAAAAGAAAAAAAACAAGAAAGTACTTGTCATTGAAAAAACACTAACAAAACTAGGAGTGTATGCAAACAGAACACACACACACTATAAAGAAAACAGGACAATGTCATATTCACATAAAAATATTTAAAAACAAGTTTTAAAGATACCACGTTTTGTGAACTAAAAAGAAGAAAATAAACTAAAAACGTGGGGCGCATTCGGCTGAAATTTGGTCTATTAATGCTTTTACATTAAACTTTTCAGTTTCAAATTCCTCCACAGTCTATATATGATACTTCATTTAATTTCAGCCGAATGCGCCCCACGTTTTTAGTTTATTTTCTTCTTTTTAGTTCACAAAACGTGGTATCTTTAAAACTTGTTTTTAAATATTTTTATTTTATACTTTTTAGTTTTCATTTAAGTAGAATTGAGTACTATAATTAATGAAATATTAAATTGTCATGTGAATCAAGTATGCATGCAAAATTTCATCAAAATTGGATGATCAGAAGTGGTTCAAATAAGGAATTCAATTTTTGCCCCGGAAATCCAGACAAGACGGCAAACTAATATAAACGTGGTAAAAATAACTTTTCTTGCTGGACTGTGATAATTTTTTGTATGAGAAAGACTGAAGGGTCAGAGGAGACCGAAATGGAGCTACTGTGTATAGCCCAGCTCACAGTGATCTAATTTTGTACTCCAGAGATTTGGTAATGGTGTTTGTCTCAGATTTTCCCTTTAAACTCAGTGAGAGAGAGAGAGGGATTGAGAAGGGGCTCGGTTAGAAAAGACCCAGAACTTCAAAGAGAAATCAATACCTTAAAGCCATAAACCATCATGGATTTTTCAGATGCCTTGTAAATGAAAAGCTAGAGTCTCAATAAATGACTTGTTTAGTAACATGATGTAAACAAGTATTGTGCTAATGAGGTTTTTACTATTAATATTACTATTGATATTCAGTTTTTAATTCAAGCAGTTTATTAACATTATACATTAATGTTAGAAATTTTAACACTTGTCGCTAAATGCAAGGAGTAAATTTTTCCTTTCTCTGTGTAGATTTGCTTTATTTTGCAGTAGAATAAACCATAAAAATGTGTTTGGTGAAAAACAAATATGTTTCACATTGAAAAAAGTGATGTTAGGGACAAGCATGCATTGACTAAAAGAAGCAACACAGCCACACAATGCAACAGAGGTTGAATGACATCAGAACATGACCCAGTGTGACAAAATCTTTTAAAACACATTTACAAAAAACTTGCTCATCTGGTCACTGGCCCACAACAAACACACATCCCATTGTCTAGATGATAAACAAAGACCCCCAAACCTTTCAGTCAGCAGACATTATAAGCCAAGGATGATTTGCAGTGTAAAAAAACAAGGGGAGGGTTCATTAAAAAAACACACAAAATTATGTTCCACCTCTGAATTATCATGTGTGTCACATATGAAGATTAGAAAAGAATTTATCAGACATTTTTTAAATTAACATACTCTTGTGATTTCATCAAAAGAGGGAAAAAAAAAGAGGAAAACTTAAATTATGTTTTGAATAAAATTAATTGGGGAGAAAAAAAATTAAATGTACTTGACGGTAAAAGAAACTTTTCCAAATCTTTTATGGGAATTACTGAGATAGTTGAGGACCAGTGACCTCTTTGAAATATCGACCTACCATTCGAACATAGGAAGACACAGTAAATGGGCCATAATCCAGGGCCAATTGGCCTCTGAAGTTTGCAATGACAAGGAAAAGAAAGATCAAGGATTTATTTTTTGGCCCAGTCCTTGATCACGAAGAAGGCAAAGAAACATAAGTACTGATTAAAAAAAACCCCAAATTATTCTGCAAAGAGACAGAAGGATTTTGTCACTCTGTTTAATCTCTTTAATTATTAGTAAATAATAAACTACTGTTTTATAAATAATTATACAAAATCCAACTCTTCCACAAAAAACTTGCAATTATTAAAGATTGCAGAATTGGAAAAAAAAATGCTTCACCCAAGTTATATTATAGTAAAGAAAATAAAAAAAATATAGGATTCTGACCTAAGCAAACTTTGGTTTAAGGAGAATGTTTTAGGTGATATCCAAATTGCAAAACACTAATTAATGTACAAATATGTTAGGGTTTTAGTTTTTAAAAAACCATTGCAGAAAAAAAAAAAAATCCCAGTGAGAAAATTCACTTACCTAGTCATTTCATCTCTTGGAGGTTCCTAAGAAAACAGGGAGCAAAAATTATTATAATTATATAATTTCTCTAAACTTTTTGCAATTTAATGTTTAGGTTATCTTTGAGATAGAGTAAATCTTATACAGCCTTGACAGTGTTATTCCTTCTGTTTTTGTGTATACTGATATTTTTAAGTCTTATGCCATTATTTGAAGTCCTTCAACATTGTTTAAAATGTTTGAATTGAGAATACTTTGTTTGAAGCATAAGATTAGGAATGTAAATAAGTGTGAACCACAAACTAACAGTCAGATCTTTTATTTAAAACAAATGAGATTATGCTGCATTATTATTATTTTTTCCTTAATTATAAGGTGCATTGAATTAACAAGAAAATAACTCACCTCATCCATAAGATTTTCAAACTAATTGTAGAAAGAAAAAAAATATGGACATAAGTTTAAAATAATAATAAAATAATCAGTAAACAAAAAAAATGGATAATTTCAACAACTTTTCATCATTTTAAAGCATTGTGTAAATTTTCAATATATCAATTCAGCAGGCAAACCAACAAAACATACAGACAATTAAATAAGGTTTATACTTGAAAGTTGAAGTCAGTGTGGTTAAGACCATAAAAAATATGAGTTAATTTTAAACCCTTATTTAAAGATACAAATGTGTTTTGTTTAAATGATTAAAACATTTAAGATACATTTAACCCTTCCTTAACCATTCTTTAATTTATTCAAATTTTGATTTGAGATGCTTATATAAGAGGAGAAACAAATAGTGCTTACTGCTGTTTTAAATAAAGATTTTCTGTCAGAAGTAACACCATTTAAAAAATGTAAACCAAAATAAATGAACTAAAAGTAAAAGTAAGGTAAAATCTAATGGTTATTTCTTGAAGGGAAAAACATGCGCACATCTATTTGAGGTCCAGACATATTAAAGGTTCTAAAGGTTGCTTTAATTATAAAGCTCACTTAATTAAAAAAATGTTTCTTGTGTGCTCCAGATGAAAGAAAAATCTCTTGCATCTTAAAACTCACATACTATCAATAAGTAGTATACAACTTTATACCTACATATGTTTATAATGTTAAATAAAAATGATTATATTACTGCTTTCAAACATAAGAGACATAAATTACAATAAGATACACTGGATTATTTGGCCTTGCAAACCTACTTACCAAAAGCAATGTGTTATTATTTACATTTTGATTAATCAGTATTATTACTACTATTATTACGACGCAGCATGAAAGGGCTTTCAAGAAACACACTTTTAATGATCTTTGATTAATGTTAGTCCTCAGCAATGCCACTGCACATTTTTTCATGCACCTGATCTATATCTATATTATTGTGTCACACCACCACCTCCTTAAAAAGGCATATAATTAAGTCAGATATATTGAGGCTATTTTGTAACATAAATTTGTAAAAAGAAACATATAATATTTTGTATATACTCATTCTAAAGCCCAATTTTGGGACAAAATCTAGGGTTTTTTTTTTAGGGGGGGGGGGGGTCGGCTTACAAGCGGGTCATAGTTGATTTATTCATGCACATTAAATAGCTGTGCTTTTATTGTAGATTATCAAGTTTTTTGTCTACATTCTACAAGATGCGACAGCTCTACCAGAAGCTATAAAATACTATTAAACATCTGCACTTACCTTATTTATTTATTTTATTTATTTTGTGAATGTTTTAATAAATTGTTTTAAAAATTTTGTCTTCAACAACAAATTTTAATGTACGAGCTTTCACCACTGTTTACCACAGAAAAATACCCCAGTAACTCTTGGGGTCAGCTTACATGCAGGTTACACATTTTCTAAACTATCTCTTCCAAAAAGAGGGGGCTCAGATTATGAACGAGTGGGCTATAGAACGAGTATATACGGTACTTACAGCATTTTTAAAAATCTCATTTAGTGTGGTTAATTTTTTTTTCTTTTGCAATTTTCTTTGAGGGTGTTAATGATTAAATTACATTTAATCTTTAACCTTTGAAAATTATCGATTAATTAATCATTAATGTCAATTAAAGCCAAAAAGTAAAATTGATGATGTCATAAGTAACACTTAAACGTTCTTGTTTAAAATCTAAATAACACCTGAATGTCTCCTTTATGTGTCATCTTTTAACCAACTATGCAATGTGTTTTGAATGTGTGCTGAACAATCATTCACATGGAAATGAGGTAACTGGTATGCACAAAAGGCTCTTGGCAAGGAATGACATTTTTGGATATCGGTGTTCATTAAGTTTCCACTACTGTTAAATTTTTTTAACGCTTAATGGAGAAATTAATTATTTCCACTACCCTAATGTTTTTTAAATTCATTTAAACATCAAGCTAAGACAGTGCTTCTCAATTATTTAATTATTTTCTTTCATGCACCCCCCCCCATGAAGAAGAAAACATTTCGCCCCCACCCCCGCACGACTGTAAATAGTATCATTTGTCTATAAAACTGTACACCTCTTCTGAGGTCAAATGAGCCCCCCTTTACAGAGCCTTGTGCGCCCCCCCCCACCGGTGGGACGCCCCCCACTATTTGAGAACCACTGAGTTAAGACAACTTTAAAAAGTTTGGATACAATTCTTAACATATGTGCTAATTGAGTTGCCTCTGAGTGTAATATTTTATTTTTTATTTAATTCAATTATTACTTATTTACTACAATTAGCTATGTTGTATGTAGATTTTAATTAATATATAAACATAGTTCATGTGCATGCAAGTGCGGTGGCATATGAGAGGGAGGGGTAACCTTCAATTATGATGAACATAAAGATAATGTGTGTTGCTTGAAGGCAAATTTTGTCAAATAACTTTAGTAGAAGAGAATGACATGCATTGCCATGAATATTGATGACAGATCTTTTCTAGTAGTCATTTTTGATGGATTATTTATAGTTATACCATAGTTTTTCTTCATACCTAAAGAATTTAAGTGTTTTTTATACTAAATAATAACATAAAGCTAAATACCTTAAAAATTTAAAGAAATCTATAAAAATTATTTTATGTGTTTCTATTTATTGTAACTGTTCATGCTTTCTGTGATATCTTCTTAGGGAAATTATTTAAGTCCCACAAAAGCAGGTCAAACTGATTATGGCAATAGCCATACAAAAAACGTATTTGCACCGTCAAACTTTTTAGCCAAGAGGGGAAAACAAAATTCAGTTAAAAATATCATTTTCTAAATAAATGCGTATAAAGTAAACGAGTGAAAAGATAAGAATCAAAGCAGGATAGGGAGGAAGTACTATAAGAAAAAAAATCATTCAATTATTTTGGAAGCTCAAAAATAATGAGGATTTAGGATTAAAACTGTTCTAATCTGAGACTTAAATTTAATGGGTTTCATTGATATTTGCTAGAAGCTAGAATGTTATCGAATTTTCTTGTATGAAACAGATTTATTTTTAGAGCTTATCTATGAAATTTATAAAATTCACTTAGTTTTTAGACAGATATTACTAAATTCCAGGAATTTTTCAAGGTATTGTAAATTTAAATATTTTTGTTACTTTGTATTATTGATTAACATAATCTTATCATTTTAACACACTATATTTCAGATTTCTAATAATATTGTTTGGGAAAAAGTTGAAAAATTTAAGGAAGGAAAAAAATAATTATTAGAACCCATAGCATAGCAAATATATAATGACACGTAACTTTATCATAGACGTCTTTTTATGGCAGGCATAGATTTACACCATACAGACTTTGATTGATTAAAAAGTTTATATACTGATGTCACTTTTATTTGAAATGTCATGGAACATTTTTTTTACAAAAATTATAATGCTCAAGCCCTCAGTGGCATCAATCATAATGTGTCAAAATTTGACAGGTGGGGGAACAGTTCTTTATTATTGAGGTCCCAAAGAATTTTCCTTGAATTCTGCAGGAGGCAAACTAAAACATGGATGTATAAGCCTTTGGTTCATATTTGTTAAAGCATTAACCATTACTGTTTTTTTCATCATTCTGGCTTTAGTATTAAGACAAGAAAACATATCTGTGTTTACAGTTGTTAGATTATTTGTTATAGATATTTACCTTCAACATGTAATATGAGTAATACACATTTTTACACAATGTCTACATATGTCTATTACTTGTAAATAAAATACATATCTATTATGCTTCCCCATCTATATATATATTAGGGCTGTTAACGATTAATTTAAATTTAATAGTTAACTTTTGAAAAAATTAACGATTAATTTAATAGTTAATTTCGATTCAAGCCAAAAATTAACATTTATGATGTCATGAGTCATAAGTAACACTTATTAAACGTTCTTGTTGAAAATCTAAATAACACTGGAGTGCTCCTTTATATGTCATCTTTTAACCAACTATGCAAAGAGACAAGTGTGTTGACATTATTTGGTTCAAGTGATGAGAGGGTCTAATTAACAATATAACCAGCCTAGCAGAACAATCAATCACATGGAACTGAGGTAACTGGTATGCACAAAACGCTCTTGGCAAGGAATGACATCGGATATCTGTATTTATGAACTTTCAGCAGAGCTGTCGTCATTTTCTGTCTCTGAGTCAGGCTCCATTTCTGCGGTTAACCTAATGCGCTTTTCAGTTGGTTTGAAAAGTAGGCGAAGTGTTAGAACCATGGTAGGCAAACATTATCAACACTTTAAACATTCCCGTCAGTCCATAGTTTAAAAGTAAAATGTTAGTGCAATCGGCCGCTATTTTTTTATTATTATTACTTTTTTTTTTACTTTTTGACTTTCAATAATTTGGAAGTGATTGGTCAATTAATTGTTTACAAAAAATTAATTGTTCAAATTTTTAAACAATTAATGGAGAAATTAATTGTTAATTTCCGAAGCCCTAATATATATATATATATATATTAATGTTTCATGCAAATTACTTACCCCAAATTTTTTATTTTAATTACTATGTTAAATTCAATTCACATAAATAAATACAAATTGTATGACAGATAAACATTTTGCAACATAAATTAATTGTTGTTTTTTTAATTGGATAAGCATAGTAAGGTTTTGCAGATTATAATTACTGTTTAACAAATCTTTATTATGAATCCGATCGTACTACTTTCTAGACCAAGAAGATGGGTTTCACACTAATTAAAAATGAGGTATCTTTAATTTTTAAGGAAATCAAATCTATCAAGCAGGTAGATTTAAAAAAAAATTCTTTGAAAGTAACAACTTAGCTTAGATTTAATATTTAAAAAAAACAACATATTCTGCTACATACACCATCATCCAAATAATAATTCTGAAATGAGTAGAAATGTAAACATAAAGTTTATAGCCAAAAAAAAAAAAAAAAACAACAACAAAAAAACATGCCCCCAAAATTCTTTTTTTTAATAGGTATTAATAATTTTCACATGTAATAAATAATGAAATAATAAGTACAAAAGAATATTGAAGACTAAGAGATTAAAATTTTTTTTTTTACTTTAAATAAGCTTGAACATGTAACTGACTGAACAGTTAATTGCCAACACTACAATATGATACAAGTATTGCAAACAAATGTATTTTATTAGTTTATATTTTTTTGTTAATATATTTTTGTAAAATAATTTTTAGTTTAATTTTCATTTGGATTACTTCTGTGTCAAAATGAATAACTTCAATGGAATATGTTATATCTAAAAATGAAAAGACCTTTTAAAACAATTTTCAAACTAGTCTGGAAAAATAAATCTTATAAAAAAGATTTTTCACTTGGAAGTCTGGACACTGAATAAGATATATACTAAGCAATTAAAATAGGTAAGTTGAAGAGTTTTAAAAAAGCAATAATATAACATTCATACAAAATTCTACATAAATATGCTACCCACTCACAAATTTTATAAAATATTTAAGAAATGGTGTTTTAAAACCAACCTCTATAGAAAAATCTTGCTCTGCTGTATACTTGGACTGAAGATATCTTCTCCGTCTATTAAAAATAAAATAATTTTAAAAAGTCATCAGAAATTACTTTCACTATATTTATATTGAATCTAAAGTGTGGAATATACCCAGAACCTACATAAATTATTTTTATACATTATACTAATACATAGACTTAAGTCAGTTACATCATTTTAGATATGGGAAATTTGTAAGTTATTGGGGTATTATCTGATTTTTTAAAAATTAAAATTATTTATATTTAAAGGTAGCATTGTAGGGCGAGCCAAATTTCAAAAATAGATAATTCCGTCCAAAGGAAGAAAATAATTCCAGACAAAAGAGTTAAAATAATATTAAGTTTTAAATAAAACTGTATTATTTAAAACTTAAAATATTATTTAACCCTTTTTACGTCTCCTAAAAAAAGAACACAAAATAAAACATCAGAGCTCATTATCGGTTGTCATACATGGGAGAAAAAAAATTCAGAAAAATGAACTACAGTGTATTTACATTGTGACTGGAAGCAATACAATGTATTGCAACATGATATTCCTTTAAATTAGGGTTTATACTGATTTTTAAAAAAAATTCTTTGATTAATCAGGAAAAATTCCATAGATTAAAAAATTAATTATATTTTATAAGGCATATATAGATCCTGATAAGTCACGATTCATTATTTTGCGAATTTGGTTAAGCCACTGTAATTCCATGGTCCAAATTTTGTGACGTAACACAGCAAATTTGTTCTGCTATGAAAGAAATAAGGATGAAAAACCTTTTTGTTTACGCATGCAGATCTAAATAAATAATAATGGTACAAGAGAAAAATGTAAGTAACAAAAAATATAAATTAATAAAAATTGGGAAAAAAATATTATAAATAATATTTTCTTAAATGTAATTTTTATTAATTTCCACAGCACTACTTTAATTAAATACTATCTAAAATAGAGTTAGTTTTAGAATCAACTTAAGAAGCTTTCAAATTAGACTATATTGCCTATATTGTTATTTGTAGTAGTTCTCCTACAAGGCATTTGAGATGGGGGCATGGCTAGTTAGAGATAAATGGCCAACTGCAGTGTCAATTTTACTACTACTACTAACATTAGGCGTATGATTAATTGGGAATTTGAAAATTACTCTCTGAATCATCATAAAAATACTTCTTACAGGTCATCAGTGTAGTATTTCTAATTTTATTAGATTGATCACCAGATGAACTGGGTTGAATGTCAATGATTGTGAACAAATTAAAAGAAAAATAATAAAAAACCTGTAAAAAACAAGTTTTTGACACTAAATCCTTTATTTACGAGACATAACTAAAAGTATATTCATTATAATATGCATCAAACGACAATCCAAAGATCCAAATTTGTAGTTATGTCTCATAAATAAAGGATTTATGGTAAAAAAAAACCCTACAATCTGCTTGCTAAATTTCAGCTTGAATTGACCACGGGAGAAGGGTTATAAAAAAATGTTTAAGTTTAACTTAGTGCGCACCACAAGACAGATTAGTAATTAATAATGGGATTTACATTTAAAGATTCGGAATATACTTTTAAAAAGTATCGTTTATATAATACGCACCACACAGTGCAACAGGAAAGTATTAAAAAGGTTGTTCAATATAATATGCCCCGCGACACTCTAGCACAAAAATTAACATGCTACATAGAGATAATCTAGTTCATAGCTATAGCTGACAACTGTTTTAATTAACTAAACTTTTTAGGACTTGCCCCTATTTAGTAGACCCATCCCCCAGCATTTATTTTCCTAATTATAGTGAAGATTGCTCAATGATTGAAATATTATTTAAAAAAAAAAAAAGCCCACCAAAAAACAAACACCAAAAAAACAATATAGTAGGTGTTTATTTCTTTTAAAGGTTGGTGGGGAGAGAATAAGAGACATATGTTAGGTGGGGTGGAGGGTAAGTTTAAAGAAAGTGGTGTGTCTCAAACGGTAACAAAGTTGAGGGATGTATTTCAAAGCCAAAGCCAAGATCTTTTCTAGCCCTTTCTAGTTAATAGTAGTTATCAGTGTTGTTTTCTATTTTCCTTAATTGAACAATTCAAAGAACTAAAACATTTTATTTCAAATGCCTTTGTTTCATTAACCTGGGAAAAACAAGTGTATCAAAATACTTTGTAGTTCGTCGAGACCGTGTTTCATTTCCGTTTAACACTTATTTCTGTAACAACGACAAACAATTGCCGAATTCATGATGTTTCATGTTTACCAACTTAGATACTGATCTAAAAAACAAAGATGAAGTTAATATTTTATTTATACAATATTCAATGAAGTTCGATGGCAAAATGGATAGTGTGGTAGTTTTTATTTTTGCCTACGTGGAAAAAGAATTGAATAGTGTCAGTGTACTTAAAAGTTTTGACAGTTTTTATGTCCCATCTTTTTTACAAAACATTTCCTTTCTTGTTATATTTCGACACAT
This sequence comes from Radix auricularia, assembly GCA_002072015.1. Taxonomy (NCBI): domain Eukaryota; kingdom Metazoa; phylum Mollusca; class Gastropoda; family Lymnaeidae; genus Radix; species Radix auricularia. Next base: position 329,136 of record MUZC01000142.1, read on the forward strand.
TTTATTTCATGTAAGGTATATAGTACAACATAAACTCTAACTTTTCCATAATCATTCAATTTTAGTAATGCGTCAGATATTGGAAAAGCGATTTTTGAGACTTAATGATTATCTGGGTAAAAGTGTAGTAGTAACACATATATTTTTTTGCTGCAAATTTTAATTTTCTTGTGAGAACAAGATAGCAAAAGCTTACAAAAAGACTTAGAATTGATTAAATAGGAAACTAACTGGAGTATTTCTTTCCACCCAGAAAAGTGTCAAATGTTAAGAGTAACATAAAAAAAGAACAAATAATTCAAAATATTTTATTCATGGAAAAACACAAACTAAGATGCATTGGACGTCCGGAAGTATTCTGTATTTTATTAATTATTTTTTTTAATCATTGAGAACTGTCAACTTTGAAACGGGAAGTAGACAATAAAATAATAAATAAAATATAAAATACTCCTGGACGCTGAACGCCGTATTTACTGTTTCATTTATTTATCACTGCTCTTACATGTTCAATAAACAATCTAAAGAGAATTTAATTTTTATTTTTTGTTTCAGAAGTTCGATTCTTATATTGTTTGTTTTTTAACAGACTTAAGAGAAAAAAATTTCATTGGGCATCTTACTGAAACAGCATGACAAGTAGGGTGATAATTTCTAAAACAAAATGGATCCATCATGTTAGGATTATTGAATGAGTATCGTTCAGAGACGAAAAAATCCCTCAGCCTTAGGAATTAAAAGTAATGCCGTAAAGCTAAAATATAACATATTTAATAATACCTTTCACAAATTAAAAATGTAAATTCTCAAGACAAATTTACATATAATAAATAATGTATGTGAATGTGCCAAAACTACACTTTTACCCTAATATTATTAAGTCTCAATTATCAAAATACCACTTACTAATGTACATTTTCCCCCTACAAAATATCACGCAATAAATAAAGAAAAAAACAAAACAAACAAATTATAAAATCATTCAAATGGCTTCACACGTGTTACAATATTAGAGTGCAGACTTACACTAAATTTAAATAAATATTTCAATTAAAAAAAAAAGTAATTTTAAACATGGTAATTTTCAATAAGGTTAGGGGGGGGGGGG
>MUZC01000142.1:330266-342574 GCA_002072015.1 Radix auricularia
GGAATCAACATTTTGTGACGTCATAAAGGAGAAATGGGTCTAAAATTTGTGACGAGGGGGGAAGGGGGCTAAAAGTCGGCCAAAGAGAAACTTCTACTTATTTCAAGAAATGGAAATAAAATCAGGCGGATATATTGAGCAATGAGTGAACATTTGAGTTTGGTCTGAATCAAGTATAAAATAATTTTAAGTAATTAAAAGTTCAGAATTTTGTTTGCATCAAATTATAAAACATTATTGCATATCAGTCTTGACTCAGTCAGTCACGAATGCCATTTGCCGTCATTTTCAGTCTGAGCGGTTTACATTACTATGCTTTGGTATTATGCAAATTAAATTTGTTGTGTGTACGTGAGCATTCAGATTCAGTGGAGACCCTCTCTCGCCCCGTATGCATCCATTTGTAAATACCATTTATTATTTATTGAGGACCACCCCCCCTGCTTGTGAATGTAATATAAATTAAATATATGGTTGGCCCCTTAAACTTATTGAATTGCATCTAAATAGCCTGTGGCGTATTAAGATGCAGGCTGTAAATGCGCCAACAAACAGTAAATACTTAATAATTAATTTGTATTGGCCTATAACAACTGTCAAAGTCAATGGCTTAAGTTTAAGACTATGCCTTAAATTAAATTTAGATTAAACATTTTATTTTAAATATATTAATTTAATATTAAATAACTGCTAAGACTAAGACTACTAAGACATAAGTCATAAGAGTAACTAAGTAACTACTACTACTAACTTAACTATTAATTTAATTTAATACTAATACTAATAACTTTAATAACTATACTGATACTATTCTACGCTACCTTTTGTCGACAGCACCAAAACATCTGCGAAAACAGTTACCCATTGTTGTGTACACAGAAAGGGGGGAATTTGAAAAGGTTCATATTTTACTTATTTTTCCAGTAAATTTAGTATCTCAAAGCACATTTTCTATTATCACCCTTTACATTACAAGGATTTATAATCTTTTCTTCACATGATCACACTTTGTTATTCCCGGAAGCGAGTAAGGATCCTTAATTGACAAATGACTCGCAGTTTAGAACTCAGAATTAGTTTATTATTTTTTAATAAGAGATTCACAAGAGTAATAAACAAAATCTTTTTGAGATAAATTAAATTCAACAATAATAAAAACGGGTAACCTAAAAACGCATAATATTTATTATTCAAATAAGACAATTTCATAAAAATAATAAAATGTAACGAAATTTTTGTTACAAATAACGAACGAATGATCCAGGGAAACAATCAAGTAAAACTATTCTTGGTTCAAAAGTGTTATTATCTCGCCTTGCTTAAATTTGTAAGTTATAGTGTTGTGGACATTGCCTTATAAATAAACCATGACAGAATAACCTAGGTGTTCGTCGCACACACAAGATGCTAATCAAAGCATTTTGGTGAAAGCTGTTAATCAAAATTTAAAAATGCTGTGTAATAAAATATCTGGATCTCACGTGGTTGTAATCTCAAAACAGTTTACTCATTAAAGTAATATAATAATAAATAACACTGGAAACGATGTTATACTTTACACTTACACCAGAGACATGAAAACTCATTTTTGAAACTCCGATTTATCTTGTCTTATATATTACAGACGCCCCTTCTGTACAGAAGATTATTGCGTCCTACGTATATCTAATTATACATCCAAAGCTAAATTTAATTGAACTTAATACAAAAATAAACGCACTTTAAACAAATTATACTTAAACTTATAGTATAAAAATAATAGAAGTATCTTAACTCTAAATCTAAGACTAAGAACTTATAGTTATAGTATAACAATAATAATAATAGAAATATCTTAAGTCTAAATCTAAGACTAAGTCTAGTTGAGACTACTTGTCCTAATCCTTAAACTTAAACTAGTAAACTAGCCTTACTGAAAATGAGCATCTTAATCTTAGTAATAACCACAATACTTTTAAGGGCATTAACTTCAACCAAAACACAGCCTAAAAATCATAGTAACATATCTATAGTTATAAACCACCACAACACTAAGCACACAGACTCAGTACCTGACTACACCTCTATCTTAAGTACAATAAAAGAAATTACACTAAAACAATGGAAACATAAAATATGTAGACATAGGCAAGAGCACCTAATTTTAATATTGCTTCTCTCCGGCGATATAGAACGTAACCCAGGCCCAGTATCATTTAAATGCCAACTTTGTACAAAAACATGCACAAGTAAACAAGGAGCAATTCAGTGTGACACCTGCAATGAATGGTACCACACAGTTTGCCTGCATGTTAATACACCCAAGTACATATCAATGGGTCTAAGAAATAAATATACATCTTGGCACTGTACACATTGTGGATTTCCCCAAATCAATTCAGACCTGTTTAATCATAGGGACCTGATCACCACAAACTTTTANGTCCTACTTGCAATAAAATCAACTCTAATAGCTGAAGAAATTAACACACAACCAAACTCCAATATAGAATCTGTTTTCTGCAAAATATTTACACCTAACTCATCACCCTTTATTGTAGGCAGTCTATATAGGCCACCAAATACAAACATAGAATACATGAGGAATCTCTGCAGTCAATTAATTTACATTAAAAACAATTATAAAAATGCTGTAATTTGGTCTATGGGGGACTTAAATCTTCCAGATATAAATTGGAAAAAATATACAATCGATAGCCACCAAAATAATAAAGAAATTAATGAACATTTCTTAGACACAATAAATAACATAAACCTAGAACAGATAGTAAAAAAAGCAACTAGGAAAAACAAAATACTAGATTTATTCCTAACAAACAGACCAGGATTAGTAGTAGACTGCACAATAATTCCTGGGCTGTCTGACCATGATATTGTTAGGGTAACCAACACAATAAAAACTAAAATAAATAAGATGCCTAGAAGAACAATATATCTTTGGAATAAATGCAACTTAATAAAATTACACCAATCAGCTTCTAATTTCCAACAAAATTTCCTAAGTAAATTCAGCATAGTTAGCCCTGTAGAAGAAATATGGAAGGAAATAAAAACATATCCAAACACCATAATGGATCAGAATGTTCCAACAAAAATAACTTCAAATAGAATTAATAAATGCTGGTTCAATTTTAAATTAAAAAAGTATTGCAAACTAAAGGAGAATTTATTTAAGAAATTTAAGGCTACCAATTTAGAAAGGATACACAAAAAATACTTAAAAATTAAACACCTGACACAAAAACTTAGCCGTAACCTCCAAAATAATTATATAAACAATGTGATAACTAAAGATAACAATAAAAACTTATGGTCCTTTATCAAATCTAAAAAAATGGAGCCTTCAGGTATAGCCACACTAAAAGGCTCAAATAATAAAACCTATAACGATAATGAAAATAAAGCTAATATCCTTAACAAATATTTTGCATCATCATTTTCTGCCTCAGGCGAAATAGGTAACATAACTGTAGATGACGTGGTGGTAGCGCTCTCGACTGTCATACCGATGGTCACGGGTTCGAATCCACACGAATGTGAGGATTTGTTCTCGCGGCCCGAGGAGTCCCCGTGTCACCCAGCTCCGAATGGGTACCTAACTAGACAATAGTTAGGCGGCTGGGGTAATGCGTGGAACCCCTATAGCCGTGGCCTGTGACCGCTGCATCATTTGCCAACAGATCATCTCTCATGATGCAATTATCTTCTGCATAGAAGGAGCGTCTGTATATCTAAGATAAGAAGATGAGATAGGTAAAAAAACTTTAAAATAAACAAAGCTAAAAGAATTAAGCAATGAACTGTCCCCAATCCTTTTTCAAGCCTCTCTAGTAAAGTGCCCCAGCCTTTTGATAGATCATCTATTAGGCCTATCAATTGTGTTGTATTTCTAAATAGGAGTTAATTACTTTATGTATAATTACTAATTTACTCTTGGTTCTTTTACCCTCTAGTGTTTCAAGGTTTAATGATTTAACTAATGGTGTTACTTTTGTGAGTTTTGAATATTCTCCAGTAATGAATCTGACAGCTCTTTTTTGAATTTGTTCTAGTTTATCAATATTTTCTTTGGTGGATGGGTCCCATATAGTAGATGCACATTCTAGTACAAGTATAACCAGGGTGAGTTAGCATTTTAGTATTATTATATCTTTATTACATTCGTAAAAGTTTCTTTTTATAAAACCTAAGGTTTTGTTTGATTTTTTAAATAACTTCATTGACATGGGAATTCCATGATAGTTTCTCATTTATCATGACTCCTAAGTACTTTGCATCATTAGTTTGGGTTAGTTCTTTTCCATGAATGAAATATTTTGAATTTATTTGTTTCTTTTTCTTTGTTACTCTTAGCAATTGACACTTTTCTGGATGGAAGTACAGACTCCAGTTAGTTTCCCATTTTATCAATTCATCTAAGTCGTTTTGTAAAATTTTGCTATCTTCTTCTGACTTAATTGTTCTATCTATACAAATAAAATGGAAAGCCCTCACTGACTCACTCACTCACTCACTCACTCATTCATCACTAATTCTCCAACTTCCCGTGTAGGTAGAAGCATGAAACTTTGGGAAGTTGTTGGTTACCCTCTGAAGACGAAAATTGGCGGAATTTTTTTTAATAAAAATCTCGCTGATGTGGGGCCGGGGGCCCAAAAACTTTTCTTCCTTATTTGGGCTCTATAAAAATTGAAAATCACCAATTTTCCTATTTCCCGTGTAATTAGAAGCATGAAACTTTGGAAATTTGTTAAGTACATGCTCCCAATTATATTTTGAAAAAATAAGAGTTAAATTTCCCTCTCATTGGGGCCGGCGCCCCAAAAACGTTTTTTTTCCCTTTTTATGAGCTATATAAAAATTGAAAATCACTAATTCTCCAATTTCCCGTATAGGTAGAAGCATGAAACTTTGGAAATTTTTTGAATACACGCTCCCGACAAAAAGTGGCCAAAAAAAAAATGTTAAAATTCCCACTTATGGGGGACCGGGGGCCGTAATGTAGTTTTTCTTATATTAAAATCCTACTCATCCCTAACTCTCTAAATTCCCGCGTAGGTAGAAGCATGAAACTTTGGGAAGTTGTTGGGTACCGTCTCACAACGAAACTTGGCGAAAAGGAATAATGAAAATCTCGCTCATGTTCGGCCGGGGGCCTAAAAACATTTTTTTCTTACGTGGGCTCTATAAAAATTGAAAATCACCAATTTTCCTATTTCCCGTGTAGGTAGAAGCATGAAACTTTGGAAATTTGTTAAGTACATGCTCCAAATTATAATTGGAAAAAAATAGTTATATTTCCCACTCATGGGGGCGCGGGGCCCCAAAACGGTTTTTTCCTTATATGAGCTATATAAAAATTGAAAATCACTAATTCTCCTATTTCCCGTATAGGTAGAAGCATGAAACTTTGGTCATTTTTTTGAGTACACGCTCCCGACAACAATTGGCAAAAAAGAATGTTAAAATTCCCTCTCATGGGTGACCGGGGGCCCAAATATATTTTTTCTTATTTTAAAAACCGACTCATTACTAATTCTCCAATTTTCCGTGTGGGTAGGAGCATGAAACTTTGAGAAAATTTTAAGTACCCTCTCACAACGAAAGTCGGTGTAAAAGAATTTTTAAATACACACTCATGGGGGCCGGGGCCCCAAAACGTATTTTTTTCTTATATGAGATTTATAAAAATTCAAAATCTATAATTCACTTATTGCCCGTGTAGGTAGACACATAAAACATTGGGGAGTTGCTAAATTCACATTCGCGATGGTAGCAGGTTGAAAATATTTCAAATATCATTTACTGGTGACCGGGGGCCCAAATGTAGTTTTTTCCAAATATATACTATATAAAAACTGAAAATCACTAATTTGTCAATTTCCCGTGTAGGTAGAAGCATGAAACTTTGGGAAATTGAGTGCAATCTCCCGACAAAAATTGGCAAAAAGGAATGTTAAAATTCCCACTAATGGGGGACAGGGGGCCGAAATATAGTTTTTCTTATATTATGAACCGACTCATCACTAATTCTCCAATTTTCAATGTAGGTAGGAGCATGAAACTTTGGGAAATTGTTAATTACCTTCTCACGACGAAAGTCGGTGTAAACGAATTTAGAAATACACATTTATGGGGCCCGGGCCCCAAAAACGTTTTTTTTCCTTATATGAGATTTATAAAAATTGAAAATCTTATTTTCCGTGAAGGTAGACAAGGAGAAAAAATTATATACATTTTTAAAATTTCCTTTCATGGGTCGTCGGGGGCCCATAACTTTTTTTTTCACCTAAAATGGGGTAAGTAAAACTGAATCAACACTATTTCTCCAAGTTTCCATGTAGGTAGAAACTTTAAACATTTGGAAGTTGCTGAGTACCCCCCTCCCCCGCGATGCTAAGAGGCAAAAATATTAAATGACCTCTCACTAGGGGGATGATTGCCGAAAATAGTTTTTTTTCCCAATATGAGTTATATAAAAAAGACGTATCTTTAAATTTCCAAGTTCTTGTGTGCGTAGGAACCTGAAAGGTTGAAGTTAATATATTATGTATATCCATCTTGATTCAGATTAAAATCAATAGGTGTTTTGAATTGGTGTTACGCAAGTTCTCAACGCTAACTGAAATCCTAATTTCCGCAGCAAAGCGCGGGTAAATTGCTAGTAGATTATACAATCATCAGCAAATAACCTAACTTTTGTTCCTGTTGAGTTATCGTTGGGTAAATTATTTATATAAATTAAAAATAGAAAAGGGACCTAGCACAGTTCCTTGTGGAACTCCTGAGTTGACCTTTATTGGTGCAGATTTAGATCCATTAATTATAACAGTTTGCTCCCTACCCAATAGAAAGTCTTGGATCCAGTGATGAAAGGGACCCGAGATTCCAAAGTATTTACGTTTTTAAAGTAAACTATAGGGGTGAACTCTGTCAAATGCTTTTGAGAAGTCTAGTAATATTGATCATTATCTGATCATTATTGCCGAAGTCTTTTGATAGTTCATCTGTTAGACCTATTAATTGTGTTTCACATGATCTGTTTTTTCTAAAGCCATGTTGATGTGGGCATGGGGTATTATATTTGTCAAGGTGGTTAACTATTACACTATATGTTATGTGTTCTAGTAATTTACAGGTGATACTTCTAAGTGATACAGGTCTGTAATTACCAGGGTCTGATTTATCACCTATCTTAAAGCGTGGCGTTACATTGGCTAATTTCCAATCCTGGGGCACTTTAACCTGGTTTATAGTGGCTTGAAAAAGAACTACATGTACAAGGATTGGGGACAGTTCATTGCTTAATTCTTTCAGTAACATGGCAGGCAATTCATCTGGGCCAGTAGATTTGTTTATTTAAAAGTTGTTTTTTTACCTATCTCATCTACAGTTATGTAACCCATTTCTTCCATTTTAATTAAATTTATTAAAATTTCCTTGTCGTCTGAGGCAGAAAATGATGAAGCAAAATGATAATTTCTTACAGCCTACGTCAGTACTTTGATCTTACTCATAGCGTCTTATTTAGTTAACGATTTATTAAAAAAAACCCGAAAGAGATATGATTGTTTCTAATTATTAGTAACAAATAAATCGGTATGACTCCATTAACCTGCACCTGATGCAACGAGGTGCTCTTCTAATGAGTCATGAAAATGTTGATCCTCCGAAGCATTATGAAATTTAAGGACGTAAGCAAAAAAAAAAAAGTCTAAAGACTTGGAGTTCTATTAAGACTATTAACTTTTAGAATAAAGGTGCTAACTAAAACTGTGGGGCTTAGTGTGCATATCTACAACGCATGTATGAATTAATGAATAAATGAAGGAATGTATGAATGCATTCTTTTTAAGTGCAAACACTATCCATGAAGCATGAAAGACTAGCATGCTCAGTGCACTTTGATATTAAACTGTTTAAAATACTTAAATAAAAAAAGAATAATAATCTGAAATTTTTTCTATTTTCGTTTTCCACACTTTAAAAAATTCGGAATATTGCTCCACGTTTTCCTTCATGGCCTTAGTGCTACTGATAAACTAACTTGATGCCCCGTGTATTAAACGTCTGCATCTAGCTCAACACTCGTCATTTCTTTAAGACCCCAATCTTTCATTCTGTGTCATTCTTAGCTCAGGGGTTGGCGAGCAGGGGTAAAAATGGGACCTTTTGGGGATAATGTAAACTCATTGAGGGCATATAAAATCGCTAGAATCTGCTCCATTTGGGATAACGTTAACATCAAATTTTTGTGTTTGGGATATCAGGCAAAAAGTTCAACAACCCCAGTCCTAACATGGGCCGGCCTGGGAAATAATGGGGACAGTGTGGGAGAGGGGTGAATTAATTTGCCCCTCATTTAAAAAAAAAATCCAGATGGTTAATTTGACAAAGTTGTTATTTTCTCAATCTTAACCAGTCTAAAATAAGTAACCAATGCCTTCGGGGAAGATTTCTACTTCTACAAACTATTCATTAAAGTTCTAAATAATTCACACGATCCGTTATCTGTAGCATTCTATACGGTAGCCCTTATAAATACAGAAACGCACCGTTGTTGAACGCTCTTATTATTGTGAATGTGCGTGTGTTCAGACTGAGATATGAAAACACTGTGCTGCTTATTACTATCAAGGAAAAAAGACAGATTAGTTTATATCACTTAAACCCATGGATTGTGTCAAGTGTATTCAATTTAACATTAACATTAGGCTTCCCTAAGACCACATAACAACATTTACGAAGTTACTTTGCCTCTATCACTTTTGTCTTTGTAAAGTTATTAATGAAAGTTTTAGTTTTAGAATAAAAAAAATTCCATCCACTGACAACACTATTACTATTACATAAACGAAAAAGTTCACTCAAAAATTTACCTCTAACGAGCATGCGTCAGGGTAGATAAAGTGACAAATAATGGAATTCTCTACCATTACACTACACATCCGTATTATTCCAAACGAGCAAAATACCCGTGCTACGCTACGGGGTAGGCACAATAAGAATAACTTTATTTTGTTTTGGGTCTCAAATTCTCCTTAAAAATGAATGTAAACGCATCTGGAAATTAGGGTAGTGATAAATCAAACCCCTTCTTAATAAAAACATCGATATGTGTGTCGAGAAAAATAAAAATATTATTAATTTAAATATTACCGATCAATTTTGGTATTTCTGCTTTAATATAACATCATTATTATCATCCGTGGCTCTACAGGCCATGTAGGGCCCTGGCTTGCTCCACCACATCCTTTCAGCTACAGCCCATGTAGGGCCCTGGCTTGCTCAACCACATCCTTCCATTCAGATCGATTGATGGCTTTCTTTCGCCATGCTCGATCCCCTTTAATAACGCATGCTATATACTCTACCAAAATAGCAAATATCGTTAACAGTTACAAAAATCTAACGGGCAAGGCTCACTTTCTTTTCACGTGAATCAAAACATGAAAACAATATCTTTCCACATGATTCCTTTGGTTCTTAGAAATAGCTCTCTAAACACCCATTTCATTTATAGTCTAAGCATGAAATTAGTTCCTGGCGAATATGATATTTTTAGCCAGATAATATTTGTGAATATTGTGGCTTTGGGATAGTGGAAAAAATGGTTTATTTGTTGTAAAGGCACATGTTTCTTTAACGTGAATAGAAACATAAGAACAATGCTGTTTTTTAAAGAAAATGGTGAGAAATTGATCTCCTTATAAATTTTATGTCAATCATTATATATTCCCGCTCATTTTTTCTAATAGTAACAATTCACTTTATATCAATCTTTATTCCCGTTGTATACTATTCATCTAATAAACTCATAACAGCTTGGCACAAAATGAGTTGTTGTTAGTGTGTTTTTTCGACATAACACGCACTTTCTTATGCTAGATACTATTTATAAGTCGTAATACACGTGATATTTTTTTTACACTTGATATATTTAAACCTTAAAGAATAGTTTTTACCCGAAGCGTATGTCATGCAATCACATTGTTCGAGAAATGTACCCAATTTTTCAAAATGGATGTTTCATCATTCGTTAGGTCTTAGAGTAAAATACATGTTTTAAGATTACTTTTTTCATGTTAAAAGCTCTCCAAAGCATTATTTCTATTTCTAGGCTAAGCATGGTCTTAGTCAAATGAATATGATTGTTTTATGCGCCAGCTATTAATTATGTAAATATTGATGCTAAATTAAGGTATGTATGAGTTAATTTGTTTTAAAGAAACACCTTAAATCGCAAGGGTTGAGCTGAAAATGTACCCTGCTGGTTTACTTTAGTTGTGCAAAAGTATTTTCTATTTGGTGGTTGGACACTTCGACCCCGGACGATTTGACCCCGGACGGTTCGACCCTGGCAGTTCGACCACAGGACGTTTCGTCCCCAGGTCATTTCGACTCCGGTCGGTTCGACCCTAGGGCGTTTCGAGTAGTTTCGACCCCCGACGTTTCGACCATTTCGTTTCTAAACTGAGATTTTTTTCATTTATAATGTGTTCTTTTATTACTATTATTATTTTTCATTAATTTTTGGTATGTTATTAATTAGAAATTAAAAACAGAATTTCAACTTCTATCCCAAACACACTTAAAAAGTACCTAAGTTAAATTGGGTTTTAAAGATGTATATATTTAAGTGGCTCAAAGATTTTCACTGTAATAACAAAAATAAATGATTTTTTAAAAAAATGTCGATAAGCTGAACAATGCACCTCGCAGGCGTTGTTACCATTACAAACGCGCGCCCTTCAATTTACTTCTTGTGTTCCTTAACATGTGAAGACCTCACTCGCAGAAATACTGATTTTAATAAGACGTACAAAGTTGTCAGTATTTTTAAACATGTTACAAAGGCTGACTCAGTGACCACCACATCACGCCGTGTGCTGGCGAAGGTTATGGGAAAAGTAAATAAAGTGAGGTGGGGGCGCAGCGAGAATGTAGGCACCTTTAGAAAGGACAATATGATCACATTGCCTTTTTATTGCCCGATTACATCGGATGGAGTTTGGGGTGGATTTAGATAGGTTTTGAATCGCGCAATTATCACAATCATAAATGTACGATGAATGTTGACTGGTTATACGTGTACGTACTTTTTCAAATAATCGTAAATTAAACGTTACATATAACTATTTCAAACTGAATTTAATTTTTGATGCATAATAATATTATGCTGAATTATTTTTATACCAAAAACTAAATTTTAAAAAGGATATATACAAAACATAATAATACATTTCTACGGTGTAGATGGATAGGGGTCGAAACGTCCGGGGTCGAAACACCCTCGGGTCGAAACGTCCTGTGGTCGAACTGTCCGGGGTCGAACCATCCGTGGTCGAACTGACCGGGGTCAAAAACTCCTGGGTACGAAACGTCCTGTGGTCGAACTGGCAAGGTCGAACCGCCCGGAGTCGAAATGTCCGTAATTGTTATATAATAGTGCCACTTAGGGCTCGGCAATATTATCAACTCATGACCCAAGAAACGAAAAGCACCCTTCAAATAGTTCACAAAGTTGCCCCTCTTTATAAAAATTACAATTCCGCTATTTAACTCCCACTCTTACAACAGTGTATTAACGCTTATACACGTACCATTTTATTATTTAAAATCCCTTAGCGTTTACTTTGAATATGAATTTCCTTAATATCAGTTTATAATGAAATCGATCCTAAACACCTACTTGTATTAAGTAAGCACCTATGAGAAATACATCTTCCTCCTAGCAGATATTTGCAATTGTTTTTTTTATGATAAATCACTTGATAAAAACTTCAAAAGCGGTTCAGTGTTATGTTTTATATTAAGAAATTTCATTTTCTGTAAATTTGACTTATTATAAGCCCGTATAAAATTTGCCTCCATCCGATTATATACATAGATGTATAAAAGCTTATATTAAAATGTAAAATCGATATTTCGTCTGCAATTAATAAATAATTTCTTCACATTTATTTCCATAGTTATTTAACAGTGACTAAGAGAAATTAGTTCGACCCATCTTCATGTGATTTTATTATTGTAAAATACAATTTTGAATTTTAGAAAGGTTCCATTTTTCTTTAAAAATAAATATTCGCCAATTAGCCTCAATCTTACCCAATTACATATTATAACTATAAAAATGCAATTTCAATAGCGATTATATGTTCTTTTCACTGTTTATTTTCCATTGTGACAATTCATGGATTAATCGTCCAACTAATGCTCAAGGGCTCATTTCTTCTAAAAGGAAACATAAAGTAAAACCATCTCTGAAAAAATTATTGGAGATTGATCTTCTCATTAACAGTTTTTTT
>MUZC01000142.1:350998-363140 GCA_002072015.1 Radix auricularia
TATAATAAAGTGTGACAGGGGGGAGGAGGGTGTCCGGTCATATGTGATGTCATGGTGTATTATGTTAAATTTTAATCATTTTGTTAATAAAAATATATTTTTGTACAAAAGCGTGACGTTCTTCAGTGGGTAGGGGGGTGTCTGAAATTTGTGACAGTTTGTGACACGCGGAGGGGGTAGTTAAAATTGTCTAAAATAGCGTGACGTACTTTATGGACGGCCCCTTAAATGGTTTTATCATATTTCCTTTACATGGTTTTCTAGTGTTTTTTATTTTAAACTGTGCCTTAACATTTCCGATGTGCATTATAATAGGAGAAATTCAAGTTTTAAGCAAACATTTAATGAATGTCACAAGAAATGTGACTTGACTTCCGTCATTACTTAAGGCTTTCTTGTTTCAGGAATTCCTCTCATCGCTTCCGTTTTCCAACGTGACACATCCGGTCAAGGGGCCAAACGCGTCGTCACAAATTGCCGAGTGATTGCGAAACAAAATGGCTGTGTTAAAACGTCTTATGTCTTCTGCTTCACTTGGCTTGCGCTGATTGAGATAAGGAATTTAAAACAACAATAATAATAAAAGTTTATATACTTGTTTAATTAAATTTTTACCTGCTGCAGACAAATAAATGATTTGGGTAAAAAACTAAACAAACCACAACATTATTGAAGAAAGAGTGCTCTTGTGCTTAAACATCCGAATTCTCATAACTAAGTAATGACCTCACAAACGTACCGTTAAGTTTTTCCTTCTTTAAGGTAATATGAAACTAGATAAGAAAAAGATATGCATTTAAAGATTTTTATAAAACCGATCAATTCTTATGTTGTTGTCCTTAATGACGCCTGCGATTCTCTTTGACAAAAACTATTCTAAATCAAACATAATAGTATTAATAGTAACAGTTAGCTATTCCCTCTTGCTACTAGAAGCGTTTTTTCGTGGCATCAACACAAATAAAGCTATTTCTTGTCGCATGAATGTGATAGATTGGGAAGGAATTAACGGCGCTTTGGTTAGGAAATTACAACCTCAGCATTTCATTTGTGTTTTTTAAAAAAAAAAACTAACTATATTTTGATGATTTACATTATTAGCCCTTTCCTCCACTTTTTACCATCGATCTCAATAGTTTTCGAAATGATTGTGACATCAAACCGTAGACTAAACACTTGTTTGCACTTTTAGACTTTTGAAAAACAAAAACACCCACACCTTGACCTTTCACCCTTTGTTTAATTGTAAACAAAGATGAAGCTTCAAGTGATTACCATCGACCCTGTTTATATGATCCTGGACACCACCACACTCCGTGACACGTGACGTCAAAATGAAATACCCCGGAGACAGTTGACATATGGCTTAATTCCAGCTTGACCACTTCCCCACTCCCTACCCCTCGGCCCTTTTGGTCAGTTGGGAGCGGAGAATCAATAATGTCAATAGCCCCCCCGCCGATGACCGCCAAACGAATTGACTGACTTCCTTCCGGTATGTTAGAGCCCTTCGCCCATAGGTGCAGGCTGGAGTTGTGACCCGGATCGTGCTCGTTCACCATGTGTGTCTTCTACGAGGACGCCTCGAGGGTTGACGAGTACGTGGATGAAAGTTGAACTGTAAGGACTATCAAGTGCAAGATATGTATGGCTATTTCTGGAGTAATTTTGGTCTGAGATTGAAAAGCTACGGTCACGTAATCAAAGAACGTGTTGTTTTTAAAAAAAGAGTATTTTGTTTTGAAATATATGGGGTCTGACTATACAATCAATCATTGGGTGATTTCGTTATTTTATCGCATCTCTTTATTATCTTATTGAAGAAATAATACCCGGTAATGACTGTTTTTAGTTTCCGGTTAACAAGAAATAGCAGCTGTAAGCATTTTACACGAGAACATAACAAAAACAATATTTAAAAAAATATGTTTAAAAAAACCCCAAAAAACCAACAAAAACAACAACAACAACAGAAAAACAAAACAAAACAACAACAAAACAAAACAAAAATAAACCGACCAAACAAACAAACAATACTACTCACAAAATATTTTGACAAAAGCCTTCAGTGGCAATAAACTATTGAGAATCTCCCTCCCACAGTCATCAATTGTTCAATGCCGTCTCCTATTATTCCAAACGAAATTTTCTGATATCTGTGATTAAGGTGTATATAAGGAATCTATTGTTAAATAGAGCTATTGTTTATCCCATTGCTCGCCAATGCCTGATCCTTACCCTCCCCGCTTTCTCCCCAGGCGTTTTCCGAATCGCCGAGCTTGAAATGAGCTCTGCGAAAAACACTGGAGTTTTGTGGTGAAAAGTCAAGGGATATAAATTATATAAACATTACACAAAAGAAAAACAAAAAAAAAAACAAAAAAACAAACAAACAAACAAACCAACAACAAACATTGACACTTCAAACGGACTCAGGAAGAGTAAGCAGCAAGGAAGTATTTATTTTTAAAAAATCAGGTATAATACTTAAATAAAAGTATACTGGTAGTTATAATAATTCAAGTGGCTTCATACACTGAATATATTTAACCTTGTAAGAATTTCTTCAAAACAAAAGTTTTCCCACGCACTTGTCTCTTCGTTTAGCGTTTATCTAACCTTTGATGAATAACCCATTCTATCTAAATAGTAATTTTAAAAAAAATCATGTTAAGCCTGGTCCCTTTTGGAACTCAGGACGTGTTAGCGCATTTTCGTATTATGTTTCAGTACTTATGTTAGATATCAGCATTATGTAGTTATCAGTAATTGTGTTTAGATTTTAGACATATTTTTATGAATTTTCTTGTGTAATGAATATACCTGACATTTTTTTTTATTTAAAAGTCATTTCTTTACATTTTTAAAAAAAATATTTTCTCTTTAATCTAACTACAAGTCACCACAAATGATGACGTAAAACTCTCTAAACTTTTACACATATTCTAATGACGTCAACAAAAAAACAAAAACAAAAAACAAACTAATTCTTTTGCACGCCTTCGCACCACTCTTGAATGCTTGAAAAATGATGTATTCGACTTCCGGCAATGGCGGCCGTTCCCTGCGCCAGTGTTACCTCTCGATTCGCAAAGTTTTTTGGTAGTTTTAACGGTTTTTTTTAACGGATCGAGTAACTGAGTGTTGATGCACAAATGGCAGGTCAGGACATACAAAAAACATATATACATCATGGGTCTAGGACTTATGGATGCTGTGATCAAAGGTGATGACAGACGGACAAAACGGGTGCAATAGCGCATTCGACTTCTCGAAAATGCGCTAAAAATATATATAAAAGAATTACATTCGATGTGGTCTGATGTTTGGTTGAGCAACAAAGAAATAAACCTATAAACAGCAGACACGCGGGCTAAACTGCTCCTGTTAAGAGGCTTTGCCTGCGTTCAGTTAAATAAATGATAATCAACAGTAATTAAACGACTGTTGCGTCTACCGACCGCGTTTTGTAGAACTGTCTTCGTGCGGGCTCTGAGTAATTATATCAATGACTGGGTCAATGGATCGTTGAGATGTTGGGGTTTGGTTGATGAATCCTTGGACAGGGCGTTCTAAGAAAACAAATGAGCTTCATGCAGTCAGGAAAACGAGAGAAACGGAAACGGTAAGGATGGAAATGTAGCTTAACAAAGGGGATGGAGAAAAGGTAAATTTTGTCTTGATACATATTTTTTCTACAGACTTCATAGTAAGTTAAGAACATTTATGATTATAACTTTATGACATAGGAGAAATTCCTTGAACTTCAATTGTAACACGTAAAAATTAGCGACTCGGAAATCTTTCGGATATCTTATTAATTCCGCTAAACACTTCATAGGCTATACATATAGAATAATTAAAATTTTCATTTATTTTTTTTGATATTCAAAGTAGCCCGTAATCAAAAGTCCGACACGCGCACCAAGGCTTTAACCATAAATATTTATATTTAAATTTATTTCAAAATTATTTTCATAAGTCTCAAATTCACCAAATTACAGAGGCAAGAAAATGAAAAAAAAATCCGTTTTTAACATCAAGTCCTGTAAACAAAACAGATTTCTCCGTCCTCATTCGCTCGTCGATTCTAAACATCGCCACCATTTTACCCGCACATACAAACCGTGGAGTAACCATGACTAGTACCACCCGCACATCAATACCTTGGAGTAACCATGACTAGTGCCACCCGCACATTGACACCGTGGAGTAACCATGACTAGTGCCACCCGCACATACAAACCGTGGAGTAATCATGACTAGTGCCACACGCACATACAAACCGTGGAGTAACCATGACTAGTACCACCCGCACATCAATACCTTGGAGTAACCATGACTAGTGCCACCCCGCACATTGACACCGTGGAGTAACCATGACTAGTGCTACCCGCACATCAACACCGTGGAGTAACCATGACTAGTGCCACACGCACATCAACACCGTGGAGTAACCATGACTAGTGCTACCCGCACATCAACGCCGTGGAGTAACCATGACTAGTACCACCCGCACATCAACACCATTGAGTAACCATGCCTAGTGCCACACGCACATCAATACCGTGGAGTAACCATGACTAGTGCCACCCGCACATTGACACCGTGGAGTAACCATGACTAGTGCCCCACGCACATCAACACCGTGGAGTAACCATGACTAGTGCCACCATGAAGTAACCATGACTAGTGCCACCCGCACATTGACACCGTGGAGTAACCATGACTAGTGCCACACGCACATCAACACCGTGGAGTAACCATGACTAGTGCCACACGCACATCAACACCGTGGAGTAACCATGACTAGTGCCACCTGCACATTGACACCGTGGAGTAACCATGACTAGTGCCACACGGACATCAACACCGTGGAGTAACCATGACTAGTGCCACCATGGAGTAACCATGACTAGTGCCACACGCACATCAACACCGTGGGGTAACCATGACTAGTACCACACGCACATATAAACCGTGGAGTAACCCTGACTAGTGCCCCCCGCAGTAGGTCAAGCTCCCCATCCCATCTCCATCGTGGTCCAACCGTCGGCCCGTCCTCTACAAAAAGTTTTCCTTCGTCGATACCAGAAACTAACATATCTTGCCACTGGCCACCTTTTACTACCCTAGTGGTTTAACTCTCTCATTTAAAGTTATAAATAGATTGTAAAATAAAAACAATACAGCAGCAACAACAACAGTAATAACAAATAAATGACACGGTAACAAGATACAAGATGGCAGCCTCATTGACAGTACTTTCAGTAATACTTTCAACATTAACTTCACCCGAATGAACAACGTAATAGTATTGTGTCCACTCCAACGCACACTTGCTCGTGGTGGGCGGCCATCTTCAAATCCCCGACGATTTTTAGGTCAACACCATTCTACGCCTTATTATTGAAAATTGAATAACACAAAAACGTGCACTAAATTCTAATGTTTTGTAAGTCACAGACTTCCCTCTTATCGCTGCAACACACCATCATGATGGTTGGGGAGATGGGGAAATTGTTCTGGACTCTTCAAGTACTTAGAATAAATATTAGTAGATCAAATTATTTAACCATAATTCTATTGAATGATACAAACGTATTTGAAGGTAGGTTTGAAGAGAGATTAAAATTAAGAGGTTACTTCGGCTTTAATTAATAATAAATAAATTATAATGAATGGATGGATGGATGGATGAACGTCTTACAAAGCGAGTCAGCAATATCTCCTCATTGCTGATGTTGTAAGTTTCGCACCACAGTTACAGTTAGCACAATCAAAGCACAGGCTGAGCGCAATAGCACGCTCAACCCATCACAAGTGGTTCTACAATTATTTAACCCCATTGACTTTGTCTTTCTAATTATAAAAACTGAATGAGGTGACCTAAGTTTAAAATCGGGTGGGATTTTCTTGATGTTTCCTCTTGTTAATTCAGGGCTTCTCGTTACGTCATTTGAGAGCCTGCCACTTCCCGTAGAGACGCTACATTAATATCTTGACTTGAGTTTATATTCCCACAGTAACAAGATGGCTGTCAACGCTAGCTCCCGCCTTCACTGTAATTGTAATAAATAAAAAGCAATGTAAAATATGACGTAAAATAAAAGTCAATATTCTAATAGCGTATGAGGGGCAATAAATATTTTATAATTCAGATTAGCTTGAAGGGTTTTATTTGCTTGTTCCGAACTCATGGTTATTATATTTTTTAAAGTAATCCTAGTAAGCTGGATAGAAGAAAAAAAACACTCAATAAAATAGGTTTTAAAATGGAAATTTATCTTTCACACTGAATACAATATTTTTGTTCATTACATTTACACATTATCTTTAACTTATCCATGTTTTCCTAGCCTAGTGCAAGACACCTCAATAATAAACAATTCTTGAATTTACTCTCCAAAAAAATTGTTTTCAATTTTGAAACAATAAAAACTGACAGACTGCATTTAGATGTATACAGAGGCGTCGCTAGGGTTGGTGTCACCCGGGGTGGTAGCTCATGGTGTCACCCCTTCACGACTTAAGGGGGCATCCATAAATGACGTCACGTGACGTTGCCGATTTTTACCCCCCCGCGTCATACTTTGTCACAAAAGCTTAGACACCCAACCCATTTTTTTCGATATTACGTCACAAAACTTTGACACCCCCCACACACACACAAAATACCCCATATATTCTAAATGAAAATTATCATGTGGCAAATTATTTATTTACTTATATTTGCGCGTTTTGAGGTGATTCCACTTTTTTTTAAACACACCCCTCCCTCTCGTCACACATCGTCACAGATGCGTGACACCTTCCCCCCTAGGCACGCGACGTCATTTATGCATAGCCCCTAATCCATAGAACTCATCCCAGTCCTCCAGTGCCAAAGAAAGGGAATATAAATAATTTATTTAAATATTTTTTTTGTCACCCGGTGAGATCAGCACCTCTCGCTCCTCTCTAGTGAATTATATTTAAAAGAGAAAACAATTCCTTATCAAATGAAACAAAAACTAAAAGATAAAGCAGGAGAGAGAGAGAGAGAGAGAGAGAGAGAGAGAGAGAGAGAGAGAGAGAGAGAGAGAGAGAGAGAGAGAGAGAGAGAGAGAGATGTGTAAATAACCAAAGTAGCGTAAATATCCAGACTAAACAGACTAGCTGTCACGGTTAGATGTTATGGTGTGAGAATGACTGAGCGAAAATGTAGGGTGAATGATAAACAAAGCGTGAACACCCGTGGACTTGAATACTCGCTCACCGGGTGTTCACAGGGGAGTGTGTAGAGATGTCAGGCGAGAGTGTCAATGAGGGAACAGTGTGTATTAAGCAGGCAGAGGGACGAGTGTTGAGCGTGGACCAGGACAGTCCTGTTTTATCGATATGTTGAGAGAGAGACAAACACAGTGAATGTATTCTATGATAGCTGCTACACTGTATTGCTATGGATATAGATATGTCTATATATACTGTAAATAAACGTCATTTTCTCTGTTGAGTCAAGTCTCGTGAATACTTTTACCACACTACTGTACGCCTGATGTTATATCTGTGGTCAAAACGGGTGGACCTAAAAATCCCCCTAGACAGCGAGTCCGCCACACTAGCTCCTAAGCATCTTCCTCGCCCTACAATAACAACAAAGCGTATTCTTTCCGCCACGCATCCGAAACATAAGAGCAGTTAAAGACATACAAAGTATTTCAAATAGAGAAAACAATTCCTTACCCCATGATTTTTTTTTTATAATACGGTTAACGCGTAATATTATTCTTTATGGGCCCGCGTTTGTAAGCAAAAAACAGCTAAGTGGGGATCAATGATCTCTTTAAGGTTTGACGGTTGTTGTGCTGAATTAAAAAAGTCGTGTGCAAAGTTTAAAAGTTTACCATTTTTTGGCATCTCACAAAAATACATGCATCAATTGGATCGATATACTTTAAGCGAAAAAAAAAATTAATAAAAAAAATATAGCAGATTATAATAAAATAAACAAGAATTATAAATATATACTTGGGTTCCACTGAACAAAAAATATACATTTATATGTTATAGTCAAGTAACCAAATGCCAACATACCCATATGCCGCTAATCTATTCTGGGGCGATCTGGCGTCTGTCTGTCAAAAAGTTCCATATTTATAGACTTTGTCAAGGTTGATTTGATGTCCGTCATTCTGACAAGATTTAATCCTCATAAGCAAGTCTACATGTAACTCTTACAACATTTTTCTAGATTGTACTTTGCTAGAATTCATTAGGCTA
The DNA here is from genome assembly GCA_002072015.1 of Radix auricularia. NCBI lineage: Eukaryota > Metazoa > Mollusca > Gastropoda > Lymnaeidae > Radix > Radix auricularia. Next base: position 359,261 of record MUZC01000142.1, read on the forward strand.
AATCCACGTTTGGAATCAGCGCTCGGTGCAAGAAATGTAGCACAAATATCCAACAGGTTGGCAATGTCGCTGAATTATTCTTCAGTCATGAGAAATTGAATCACCCCATCGAAAGTCTGAATCAACCCACATTTTTTTTTCTTCGAGCACAAATCTTAAATGACAATAGTGATCCATACATTTCTCCACAATGTCTTCATAGCTTTGAAAAATACTTTGTATTTAGAAACTAGGGCACAAAGCTTTGCTTCTTCAAAATTAACATTTGACGTGTCGACTAACGCTTACAACTCAAATATTCACTAAAGTATCAATAAGCAACCTCTGCAGACCAATGAATATTTTCACTAAGGTGATGTCCAGCTTGCTTAATTTGGCAAGTTCTCCAAATACTTTATTAATGACACTAAGGAGCAGTGCGAAACTGTGGGTCTCTGCGCTTCTTTAAACAATATTTATTGACTGGGTCATTTAAATACAAACGTGCCTGCTTTTCACAGTATTCAGTTAGGTCTTGTATGTAATTTTCAACAATGCTTGTAAGCAAAGTGGCGTGAAAGCCATCTGACTTCTGTGACGTCTAAAAATAAATCATGCTCTAGGTTTCCAGTGAAAACTGAGTTGTTATTTCAAAACACTCCTTTCCCCAACACGACTCCCGTTGTTTTGTTTAAAATATCACACCGGCTTGTTCGTGACATCAAAGTCTTTTTTGTAAGTTGGCGAGTGATATCAAAATCTTTTTTCTGCTCCAAGGCTAGTCACCAATGTCAAATGTTTTTATTATTTGAAAGGGAGTCTTTGATATTTTTCTTGTATTTCGTTAGACGAAGGAATTGAATGATGTTGCTTAAAAGTCTGTTTGCTTTGTGTGAGATATGGGAGATACATTCTAGACATCTATACTTGATTTCTTAATTGAATTTTAACAAAGGCTGCGATTGAGTTTGAGGTAGAATAAGAAATAAAGTCGCTACTAACTTTTCTGACAAAGAAATTCTAATTTTTTACCTATTGAAATTTTCTGCGCGGTAACTCAAAACTCAAAGGTAACATAGATGGAGATGGGACTTACGAACCAGACTACCTATATATAATATATATACATGCATATCTATGCTTGCACGCCTTTAACTTTAACAAATATTTTTTAAAAACAAAATATTAACTCAAAGACATTAAATTCATAAATTTCTCTTAAAAAATACAACAACAAAGAAACCTCCCCCCCTTTTTTAAAATTAAAAATAGAAAAATCGTATTACGCCGCCACCCCTATGTGGTGGAGGGAAGGGGGGTGGGATTCGTCCACAATGTCAATGCTTCAAAGCTCAGCTAGCTTGGTATGTTTAAAAACATAACACACCGCTTCTTTTATTTCCAGCGATTTGGACGATTTCCCTGGTACGCTGGGTTTTTTTTTTTTTTTTTTTTTTTTTTAATTTTTTTTTTTAACATAATTTGTTTCATTTAGTTTTTGTTTTGGGATTGGTTTTTTATATTGCAAGTTAACTGATATTTTTTAATTAATTTGTTTCGCTTTAAACGTATTTTCATTGTATTTCCTTCTAGATGAAGAACATTTGTCTTCTTTTTTTTTTCTTATATAAAATCAATACAGCAAAATTTTAGACTTTGGTGTCACCCCCCTGATGGTGTCACCCGGGGCGGCCCGCCCCCCCGCCCCCCTAGCGACGCCACTGTGTATAGATAATGTAGAGAAAGATCTACAACTGGGAATCCTATCATGGAGAAGAAGGGCTTTGATTAGGACTGAGTGTAATGAGGTGGTGAAGCAGGCCAAAACCCTATTTGTGTTGTATCGCCACAGGGATGGATGGATTTATTTAGAACGCGATTGTACTTAATGGTTAGACCACTTTGTATACCACACAGACCCCTCTAAACGCCAGAGCAATTCTTACATATAATTCACGCACGGAGCAGCCGGGGAAAAAAATGGAAGGGGGTACCACAGTACTGATAGTCAGTCGTAACTCAATGTTGAACTTACGACCCAGAGAGGGATGAGAGTAAACCACGTTTGGTTAATCTCATGAGGATGCACGCAAGTTTTAGGTGATGTATGGGCTCCTTGTCCAGTGCGGGTTGTATGGCTATCTATTGGTAATGCGGGACGGTGGGGCATGGTCAGCAAACAAAAACATCTTTTTGTGAAAACATATGGGGAGGAGAAGAAATTAGCCAGTTTGTTCGCCCCTCTTCTCATATTCTCTATCTAATAGTTTTATTATCTCCAGTATTTATGATACAAATTAGCACATATATTTAATGAAAAACCCTTACAGATGGAGTGCTTTAAAAGAATTATAGTAAGGGGGTTTAAGTTGTTTCTTTCGCTCAGAAAGTGTCACATTACTACTCATTTATTTTCAATTTTTTTCGTTGAAAATTTATTGTTAGTAATAGAAAGACCTCTTCACATTACTATAAACCTACTATTTGATTATATTAAAAAAAAAATAAAAAAAATCGTTTATACAAAATTCAATAATTAATCTCTAGATTTTAACTATAACACGTCTTAACTTCTTAACTTCCACTTTTAAACTCCGTGTCTCAAAATTTACTTAACTAATCAAGTTTCCCACAAAAGTTACTCAAAATCATGTTCAGCGTCAGGTGTCAAGCCTGGAACTGACATCGGCGACTATGGCTCTCCGTTTCCGTCGGTTGTTTCCACTCTTGCTTGTTGCCTCATTCACCCAGGCTCTTCCAGTATGTTGATCTCTGTCTTACTCTGCCTCTCATACCAGATATCTTTCTTACCGTCGTGTCTTAAGATGACAAGTTGCATTATTTACTTAAACTCGATGGTCAGCCCTCACGCTGAGTTTGCACACACTGTAATTCACAGGTTCAAGGCCCTTGAAACACAAGGACACAATAATCATTGATCTGGAACTGAATCGTTGCCCGAGATTAGCTAAACACCATAAAAACCGTCTCATAGCGTAATTCTTCTTTTGTGTCATGACTGGTCCAAGTGTTACTTTGTAAACAATCTTCTCTGGAGGTGCTTAGAAGGAGAAGCATTTGTGGCTATATCATGTATCGTTGTTTTGTTTTTATCAATATCGTTGATATAAATGGCATGGTTTTAGTTGAGCAAATCTGACGTCAATAAAAAAGTAAAGGAACTTGTGACATGACGATGTGAAGATGGAATTTAGAGTGTAAAGAAAGGAAAGGATGAAATAATTGCAGTGGGGTCAATCAATGTTTTCGATCGTTGCCAAACTTCAATTCTCGTTTCCAGCCTGTATAACAATAAATATAAGCACTACAAATCGTAGCTGGGGTTTAAACAGGTTACAGGAAATTTTGCAGCAGATAAACATGTTTGAAGGTCCAGCTTGAAACAAGTAAATAATAATATGATTATAAAACAATTCCTCAATTGTATTGCGGCACTTAAAATATTTACGTCCTTGCAGCGAGCTGATTTGTGACATGAAAAAATCCCCCGGTTAACATATAATAATATCTCTTTGAATATTGACATAAAATATATGACTTCTTTAATAGAACTCCCAGACTGTCTACGAATTGTTGTGATCCTAAGCGATCCAATGATGAGTTGTGAGCACTTCTTTGCGCCCACACTAACTTGCCATTCGAAGAAACCTATAAAATGAGCTGTTCTCGTTACTAGGGCAGCACAAAATTAGACAAACATCTATTGATCAATGGGGTCCCAAGCTTGGGTATTCGACAAGAACCAAAGAGTCGTTGACCGCGAGTACTGACACTGTTTGTCTTATCTGAGTGTCTACATGACACTTGTACATAATCTTCTATTTATATAGTCTGTTTAAGATCACTTTATATATATATATATATATATATATATATATAT
>MUZC01000142.1:371202-384313 GCA_002072015.1 Radix auricularia
AAAAAAAAAAAAAAAATCACAACAACAATGCCAAAAATAAAATCCAATCTGGAAAGATTCTGCAACATTAAAAAAAAAGTTTATTAAGTTGTTGTTGTTAATTCTTTATGTTACAGAAAGCCTGGTTATATCGTCCGCCAAGTTCATATGCAGGGCACTCATTAGACACTTGAACAGAAATACGATTTGTTTGTTCTCTACAATTCTAGAGATCGGAGAAAGAACGAGGTAATCGATTTCTTGGCCATGTAAGTTTGGAGAGTTGTCCGTTTTATCACGTGACCGTATCACGATCCTGCTACGTGGACACCTGAAATCAATGAGTCCGACTACAAGGGTCACATGGTTAGTTTCTTGGTGAACAAATCGACGTGGCTTCTTCAGAACCACTTCACTAGCAGGTACATCTACTTGGGTTTAGGGTTCACATTGTTGTAGATGTCGTTTAGCGTCATAGATTGACAGCATACACACACGTTTCTATATTTTCAGGGGATGATTGATGCATGTGTATTTTACTGATGAAAAATGGGGAGAGATTGGGGGTGAAATGCTAAACGTATTAGAAAATAAAAGATAGTTGAAGAGAGAGGAGATAGACTTTAATAGAGAGAGAGAGAGGGAGAGGGAGAGAGAGGGAGAGAGAGTGAGGGAGAGGAAGAGAGAGAGGAAGAGATGGAAAAGGAGGGAGAGGGAGAGAGGGAGGGAGAGCGAGGAAGAGAGGGAGAGAGAGGGAGAGGGAGAGGGAGAGAGAGAGAGAGGGAGAGAGTTAGAAAGAAGGAGAGAGAGAGAGTGTGAGGTAGATATTAAATATAGAGAGTTAGAGAAGAAAGAGATCGGACACAAACAGTAGCATGACGTAATGAAAAAAAGAGAGAGAAGAAAGAGATCGGACAACACTTGATTTGGTGAGAGAGAGGGAAGAAGGTGAGGTGAATGGGATAGAGCAGAGCAGATGAAATAGTTAGATAGAACATAGATAGATAGAAACATAGACATATAGTTAGATAGAAACACAGATAGATAGATAGAAACATAGATATATAGATAGAAACACAGAAAGATAGATAGAAACATAGATATATAGATAGAAACATAGACATATAGTTAGATAGAAACATTGATAGATAGATAGAAACATAGATAGAAACATAGATATTAGAGATATAGATAGTTAGAAACATAGATATATAATTAGATAGAAACATAGATACTTAGATAGAAACATAGATATGTAGATAGACAGACACTGATTGTTGGATGGATTAATATTTGGATTTGCTGGAAGAAAATTGATGTATGGATAGATCCATGGATATATAAACAGAAATACAGACTGAATGGCAGAAAAATGAAGTAGATAAAGGAAGAAGAGATAAAACATAGTTTTAGTTTTAGAGAATGGTTGAGGGAATATAAGTAGGCGTGAGACGACAGTGAAAGATAGAGTGGGTTATCGATGCTCATATCTACAGATTGACATTGATACTGAATCTTCCTCTAAGGAAATCTAGGTTTTACACTCTCGACATAGCTAAAATAAATACGCATGAGAGTTTCTGCGCGTGTTTTCTGGGAGTTTAGAAAGTTTTATGAAAAAGTCAAACACTTTCAGTTTTCCAGAGAGCGATAAGTGATTGGGTGTCAATGCAGATGATGAATTCAAAATCTATTGACCTTCGACCCAAGTGGTTGGCTTGAACGTTGAAGCCTAGAGTGTAGCGTAATTTATGACGTATTCATCTTCAAGTGGCAACGCCGGCCCATGATTTGATGACTTAAATAACCAGCGATTGAAGCATCAGTAAGAGTCAGGGGCAGTTAAAGGAAATCAATTGATGGATGCAGCATGTCATTTTAGTAATGTAAGTTCTAAAGTAGCACAGCAGGCTCTTGGGATAGATTTACATATACTTGGCTTTAAAAATTCTTGATATGGCAATCCCAACATCTAGCCTCACGCCATTCTTGGAATGGCTCGCCTTTCAAGGGTAGGCTATTGTTTGGGCTCTGGGGCCACTTAAGGGTAGTGGATTTGAGCAGTGGGCCACACCGCTTAAAATGATTGTGTTATTTACTTAATAATCCTTTCCATCATAATCGATTTTTTTTTCGTGATGTGGTTTCAGATTCTACTACTTTAATATGGAAATCGTTTAATGACACAGTAACCGCACCGGTTATCTGTCTATTCTTCATTAAACACAGCGGTTTCATCGTCAATTTTACGGAGGGTTCAAAGCCTCCACTTAATGCAAAAATGTGTAAATTTTATTGTTTCAAAAAAAAAAAACAACAACAACAACAACAACAAACAAACAAACGAAAGTGGTATAAAACGGGAATTGACGTAGCCGATCTTTTTGGAAATCGCGATAACAACTTTCGGTCACGGACGTGTCGCAAAGCTCAGTTCAAGGCAGTTCTTCTGAATGTGGCGGTCCGCATGCAGCCCGTGGGCCGAACATTGCCTAAGCCTGCCATACACCATTTTTGTTCAAGCCTTGTACCATACTTGGAACAGCTTTTCACCAATTTTAAAATAGATAGCACCTCACCATTCTCTAACATCTTTCTGGGAACAGCCCATACATTTTAAAGTACTTAGAACTTCCCCTCAAGTGCTTGGAAGAAATACTATTTTACAAAATGCAACATATCAACCCAACTCATTTCTACACTCAAAACGATGCAGCATTTTCAAAACGTATGCTTGCATTCGTCATTAAAAGGAAAGATAAAAAATCTCTTGGAAATTCTGTTCAGTTGAAATGAAGCTACGACAGATCTGTGGTAATCTTATAACAAGGCTTTGCTAGGAATAGATGCGCATTAATTTTTTTTTTATATGAAAGAATTTTAAAAAAAGTGTGTGACACACACTTCTGAATATAGATCTAATAGCCGTTTGTTAAAAATTGTGAAGTTCAGTCCAGATATTGTCTATGGCAGGGGTAGGCAAAATGCGGCCCGCGGGGTCCACCAGGCCCGCCGCTGAGTTTTAGTGACCTGCTAAGACAGTTAGTACGGGGCCCTCCATAAATGACGTCACGCAATTTTGGCCGATTTTGTACACTCCCTCCCACATCGTCACAAAAAACTTCGACCGCTCTCCAAGCTTTGATCCCACACCCCCGAAATAAAAGCCTTATTTTCAAATTGAAAATTTGCATGATGCAAATTACTTTTTTGTTATTTAAATATTTATTTAGCGTAAGTCTGCAATCTAATCGTAAAACGTGTTAAGCCATTGAAAACGTCATTAAAGAAATTGCAATCAATCAAATTTTTAAGAGGAACTTTTATTTAAAATTGCATGTTTTTGATGGGACGTAACATTTCTTAAACACCCTACCCCCCTCGTCACAAATCGTCAAAAAATGCGTGAACAACCCCCCCCTTTTTAAGGCGCGTGACGTCATTTATAGACTACCCTTAAACCTGCCTGTGACTTATTCTTTAAATTTACTGGCAGCTAGAAATCGAGATAATGTGACATTAGCACAATAAAAACATTCTAAAAAACTGCCATTTTTGTTTAAATTTTATTAATTAATTTTTATGATACATCACTCATATTTTTTTTTCTGAAATGAAAATTACTGTTAACTAAATAATACAATCATTTTAAACAGTGCTGCACATCGTTAAAATCCGTCCCCTACAAAGTGGACATCGATCCAAAACAACTGCCCACGGCTGTGGACTACTGTTCCCATCGATTTTGAAATAGCAATTTGAATTCAAACAATTTTACACATTATGTAAAAAATACACAAGTGCAAGCTTTGGAAAATACCCTTTGGAAATATATATTCCCTTAAACGCAGTTTGACATTTAAAGGGTGAAATCAAGTTTCTTGTGGTGTCTAGTTTTACTGTTTTCACAGCGAAGCGCTGTTCTTATTTGTTTGTTTTTTGTTTGTATTTTAACCTGCTTCAGATAAATTCTTTCGACCAAGCCTGACTGAGGTCTCACCTATAATTAATCAATTAAAATCTTTTAATCTTGTTCCACAAATATATACGAGTACAGCAGGAAAGTGAATAATTTAATAATTTATTAACAAGATGAGTCCATTGTGTAACACCTGGTGTGTCCGGCGTATAAAGAATGGTGTGTCCAGTGTATATAGAATGGTGTGTCCAGTGTATATAGAATGGTGTGTCCAGTGTATTTAGAATGGTGTGTCCAGTGTATAAAGAATGGTCTGTCCAGTGTATATAGAATGGTGTGTCCAGTGTATAAAGAATGGTGTGTCCAGTGTATAAAGAATGGTGTGTCCAGTGTATATAGAATGGTGTGTCCAGTGTATATAGAATGGTGTGTCCAGTGTATATAGAATGATGTGTCCAGTGTATATAGAATGGTGTGTCCAGTGTATATAGAATGGTGTGTCCAGTGTATATAGAATGGTGTGTCCAGTGTATATAGAATGGTGTGTCCAGTGTATAAAGAATGGTGTGTCCAGTGTATATAGAATGGTGTGTCCAGTGTATTTAGAATGGTGTGTCCAGTGTATAAAGTGTCCAGTGTATATAGAATGGTGTGTCCAGTGTATAAAGTGTCCAGTGTATATAAAATGGTGTGTCCAGTGTATATAGAATGGTGTGTCCAGTGTATAAAACATCGTGTGTCCAGTGTGTAAAAAGTAATGTGTGCACAGTAGCTAAAACAAGGTGTGTCCAGTGTGTAACAAGTAATGTGTGCACAGTAGCTAAAACATGATGTGTCCAGTGTGTAAAAAGTAATGTGTGCACAGTAGCTAAAACAAGGTGTGTCCAGTGTATATAGAATGGTGTGTTCAGTGTATAAAACATCGTGTGTCCAGTGTGTAAAAAGTAATGTGTGCACAGTAGCTAAAACATGATGTGTCCAGTGTGTAAAGCACGGTTGTCCAGTGTATAAAGCCAGGTGTGTACAATGTGTAAAACATGGTGTGACCAGAGTGTCAAATATGGTGTGTCCAGTGTGTAAAACACACTAAACATGGTGTGTCCAGTGTGTAAAACACACCATGTCTTGGTACCAAAACACTGCAAGCCATCTGATATCGAGGACAACGTCGGGAAGTGGTCGCCCGTTCGCATTTCTAATGTCAGTTGTTCGAATTCTCTTGAACGACCGGCCTCAGTTTCTGACACGGATGCTACCACAGATCTTTTTTTTTTCACTCAAAACATAGACAAGTTTTAAGGGAGACAAGTGAGGGAGCTTTTGTGAACGTCGTGACCAACCTCGGTCAGCTTTCTACCACTGACAGGTCGTGCGGGGGCTGGGGGCGTGGAGATGAAAGGTCGGGCTCGTGAGTATTGAAAGGAGAATTTTGGGGATGAATGGCTTTTTATGAGAGAGAGAGGGGGAGAGAGAGAGGGGGAGAGAGAGAGGGGGGGAAGACAGAGAGAAAAAAAGAGAGAGAGAGAGAGAGAGAGAGAGGGAAAAAAGAGAAAGAGATAAAAACAGAGAGGAAGAGGGAGAGAGAAATAAAGTGAAAGAAAGGGATAAAGGGAGAAAGAGAGAGAAAGAAAGAGAGAGAAAGAGAGAGAGAGAGAGAGAGAGAGAGAGAGAGAGAGAGAGAGAGAGAGAGAGAGAGAGACATTGGCACAAGAAAGAGGGCGAAAAAAAATGAGTAAAGGAAAAATGCGTGGGTCACAGAGGTGCGCGCTACAGTTTCTTAGAAAAGGCTGACCGCATTCATACCTCATGAATAGATTTTTGATTCTGAAGCCGTAACTAATCCCAGTCTGTCAATAGGAGTCTAAGGAACCAATTCAGGCTCATTGTATGTCTACTCCTGGGAGAAAACTGTCATAATAATAAATAAAATAATAGTCCAAGTCATTGGATGTGTAACTCTATGACGTCAATGTTTGATGTTATACTTTAATACAAGGTGTGCATCGGGTGTTGTGCCAAATAATTATAAACTAATTGAAGATTCTCACCGTAAAAAAAATATTATTTGACGTCATTGTTTTAGCTCATATTTTAATTTTGGAAAAGAGAAAGATGTAAAAAGAGTGTTTGAGGATTGTTAATTATAAAATAAAGGACAAGTTAGTTGGGCTTTTCAAAAGAGTGGGACCAGTAGGCGCCCTAAAAAAAAGTGGTCGCCGTAGGCTCCAAGGCGCCCCGGCACAACCTAGTAAAAATATAAATAACTTAGTTGACTTCTACGCACCAGTGACGTAACTTTTTTTTTTACAAATAAAAAAATGTATTAATAACGCTAAAAATAACAAATTTTAATCAATATTTGTGTCAGCCATTCAAGAGATATCAAAGAATGCATGTAAATTTCAAAGACACACTGCGTGAGGAAAAAAAAAAACTGCCGCAGAGATACATCAAACATGTGATTACAAAGACAGAGACGGAATTAATTAACTTCGGCTTTTAGAAAAATTGGGTTACTTTTTGATGTTTCGAATTTTTGTTGGCTGGCTATAAAATAAACTGTGGTCGTAATCCACATCACTGAGAATACCTGAGAGGTGAAGGTTGAAGCTTTCAGTCATGGAATCATTGTTAGTAATGATGTCAGCCACACATGTAACATAGTCCAGTGGTTCTCAACAGAGGTGGGATGATTGTTAGTAATGGTGTCAGCCACACCTGTGGCATAGTTCAGTGATTCTCAACAGAGTTGGAATTATTGTTAGTAATGGTGTCAACCTCACCTGCGACATAGTCCAGTGGTTCTCAACAGAGGTGGGATGATTGTTAGTAATGGTGTCAGCCATACCTGTGACTTAGTCCATTGGTTCTCAAAAGAGGTGGAATTATTGTTAGTAATGGTGTCAGCCACATCTGTGGCATAGTCCAGTGGTTCTCAACAGATGTAAAGACTCATATAGACCAAGGTTTATTAACTCTGAAAAATGTTCAACAAACTCTAGGTAAGCTTTCGACTTTCATGAAAAGCTCATATTACACATCTATGTTTGAATGCCACTGCAGACATATTGTTTCCCCGAACAACCTGAACTAATAATATGTTCACCCAATGTAATAAGACAAAAATAAAAATACGTGACTATTTTCAACTTTGCTTGCCAATAGACGTCACAGTTTTAACGGCCTTGTGGGATATTTACAGTCTGGCTCCAATTTATGAGATATAATTTTTTGTTTGTTAACATACCGCTGTGTTTGGTCGTCGGGAACAACAACAAAAAAATGAGTACTTTCATAACAAGGTTGAATTATAGAATATTAAAATAATCTCAAATGAAAAAGTGAGTGGAGAAAACAACAAAAATTATTTGTGGACACTCGGGTAATGACACTTCCTATTTGAGCTTTACCTCCCTTTGGTTCGGCTTTTTTTCTCTCCCTCTCTCTCTTTCTTTCTTTCTTTCTCTCTCTCTCTCTCTCTCTCTCTCTCTCTCTCTCTCTCTCTCTCTCTCTCTCTCTCTCTCTCTCTCTCTCTCTCTCTCTCCTTTTTTTGATGGGGAAAACAAGGAAGTCGTCTGCATATTAGAAATAACAAAAGTCAAAACAAAATTCTTCATAATATTTTTTTATCCGGCCGTGTCAAGGAGACGAATATTTTGGTTTCTTTTGAAAAAGTCACATGTCCTGGGTTTCGTCATGCGTTTGTCGCAGTAAGGAGTAATTAAATGATGCTAATTAATCAGATTACTGGAGAATCATGTAATCGATTTTTTATTTTATTCACAAGATGATCAGATTAACAATTAAATATGTTTAATTATGTTATTTTATAAACAGAGCATGTGATGTTAAAAGCATGCATGTTGTTGCTCGAACTTGTCATGGCGCAATGATGGAATTTGTTGTTCCGAATTGAAGACCGATATTAAATGGAAGCATAGTTTAAGTAAAGATAACAACCCCACCCCCCACACACACACTAAATTACTCACATCTAAACAGTTAAAATTCGTTAACCAAAACTATGTAGGCTATGATATGTTTTATCAATACTTATGCTAAACAAAAGTACTTTTAAAGGTTTAAAGAACATCAATAAGTCTATGATGCATCAACATTTGTAAATGATCTCTACATTACGGTAAATAACATTCTTTAAAATATTTTAAAAAAAAAAACTTTTGAGAATATTACTATCGATATTTATTTGGAGAAAAATTAGGGTTCGAAAATAAACCAAAAAAAAATCTACAAATGACATAACAAAATCACGTGAAGAGCGGGGGTGGTGGAGGGAGGCTAATCTAATTCCAGACATGAAAAAGAAACAAAATCAGACACTGAAAGCAGACATTTATCGCCCAGGAAGATAGGTGTCATCGTCCGGTGGAGACAAAATCACATCGACTGTCTGCAGAGGCGAAACGCGGTAATACCGGAAGCTCCGTTTGCAGCGAGAATCTCGCGAGCTTGTGCATCACGTTGACAGCTGCAGGGAGACAAATCTGAAAGGTGCTTCGCGGGATTTAGCTTTCCTGCATTTTGTGAGGTTTAACCGATCGGATAATGAGGTCGCCTTTCGGCATCGATTTTGATGATGGGGTGGGAGGTGTTTTGTGGATAAATCAATGCCACGGGAATACGTCAAGGGTCTCCGCAATACCAATAGGCCTCATAATAGAGATGACAAAGTCAGCCGAGGTATTTCTTTGGGAGTTAATTTAAAAACAAAGTGTTTGGGGGGATTGTGTTTTCTTTTTTGTTAAACTAATGAGGTGGGGTGTGTTTGATGTAGCAACAATGAAAATATTGACACTCAGAAATCTATTCGACAGAGATAGTTTTGACGCCTAAAATAGTCAGCAGACTGCCGCGGTACTGTTCTCTACGTTATTTCTACATGCTGTGGAATAAGTGTTAAAAAAAAGTATTTATATATTTATTTGCTAGTTAAAGCACCTCAATATTTAATAGAAATTATAATTTTAAAACCTAAACAAAAAATAATTTCAGAGCCTTATTTGTTAGATTTTGATATCAAAAGGTGTGTGCTAAGAGTTACAAGTAACTCCTTTAGGAAAACAAACTGATTGCATTTATCGATGTAGAACATTAACAATATTCCGGAGCATTAAAATTGACGTTTATAAAACGAGACAGTGCCCAAAAAGGCTAAACCTGAGAAGTTACAAGTCTTTCAGCCACGTATGTTTTAAAACGTTACTGATGCACACACAGATATGCATGGAGTGTCCACAAATATGATGGTTTGTTAAGTCCGTGCATAATTTGTTGCAATTAAGACAGGTTCGATAATTAGAGCACGCTTTAATCGCCTCACGTCACGGGAGGCACGGGTTGTGGGTGGAGAGTAGGTCACGCTCTCAAGGCCCGATGTCTGGGGGGAAGGGCCCTTCGGGGCCCGGAGATAGGAAACTCTTGAAGGAATGAAACCCACACTTTCACGTCTCGGCACCTTATAGGAAACTCGCCCAAGGCCATCAAAACTGATTCAGCGGATTTAATTAACCCATATTGATTAATAAAAATGTATTTAAAAAAATGCTTTATACATCTGTAGCATTGTAAGTGCCTCCATTAGAATATTTGAACGAAATTCCTAAACCAGTCTATGATTACCCCAACCCCATTCCCATTCATACTTATCTATACGAAACTAATAGTAGAGTGACATATGGGTTCATTAAGCTTTAAATCGGCTTATAAAAAATTTGCCATTTGGGAAAAAAAGGACCACTACTTTAAAAAAAAAAACGTAAAAAACTATCATTTTAAACTATTTCTAATGTTAAAATTTATTTATTTTTAATTTAAATTTTATTTACCAAATATAACAATAGAAATATCCAACTTTTGTGTGCTATTTGTATTTTACTGATAATATCGCAAAAGCATTAATGTTTAAAATACTTTGAAGGATGAACATTAAAATTTGAAAACGGAATCCTCCTTATTCGTTGACACTGGATTACATTAACTCTTAACTGCGAATGGAATCACTTCCCGTCATGTCTTAAACATTTAATTATAGATTAAATATACTGATTTTTAAGGGGAAAGACTTTTCACTTACAAACTTCATTTCAGATAGACCAGCTTGTAACTGATATCTATGTAACGTTTCTAGTTGGACCTCTTTCACTTTTGTAGGCGTATTACTGACAAATTGCAACTTGCATTAAAACACACAAATCCTTCGTAACTTATTAAACTTTAATCCAACACTAAGAATATATATACATTTTATACATCAATGAAATCAGTTGAACGTCCTGTCATCTTTCTCTCACACTTCCAACTCACTAACTGGCGCATTGCCTTCTGGGATTCATTCGTCACGTGATCTCTCTCTCTCTCTCTCTCTACCAATCATATCTTAATTACTATCATGTGACACAATTCAACATTAAAATTCATCATTTCAACGCTAACATACAACATTTCAACGCTAACATACAACATTTCAACAATAACGTACAACATTTCAACGCTAACATACAACAATTCAACGCTAGCATACAACATTTCAACGTTAACACACAACATTTCAACGCTAACATACAACATTTCAACGCTAACATTCAACATTTCAACATTCACCATTACTAAAATGCCGTCAGAAAAAAATAATGATAAAAAACTAAAGATACAAATAAAATCCTATCAGGATTTGAGGAAGGCTACCGAGTGTTAACATGAGCCGCATCAGATACAAGGTCACGTGATAAGTCTCCGCCCAATCAAGAGAGCTCTAACAAAGTTTTCATCAAATATCCCAAGCATTGCCGTTAAAAAAATCATTAAAAGTGTAAAAAAACAAAGCAACGTATAAACAATAGTTCACAATCTTCTTCCCTCGACGCTGAAATGTTTTCAACAACGTAAAGCGCTCGTTGAGAAACTAACGATTTTAGGGGGGAAATGCACGGATTCCTCTGTCATATTGGATAGAGGTAAAAAAAAGGGCCCCCTGTGGAAATGGGTGATAAAAACACAAGCAAACAGGGAAATATTTGCGGGAGGAAATTGCTTGGGTCATCGCTCAAGATTCAGTGTGGAGATCTCCTTGAGTATGTCCAGTTCTTAAATGCGATAGGTCAGCCGGGAGGGAAATAACACGCAAAGATTTACGGGTATATAATTCAAGAGCAAAAATAAAGAAGAAGATGAAGGAAGAAAATAATCTTGCCGATAAACCCGCTATCATCGTTATAAGTCAGCTGTATAGCAATATATAAGTCAACTGTATAGCAATATATAAGTCAACTGCATAGCAATATATAAGTCAACTGTATAGCAATATATGTCAGCACTATAGCAATATAGACACAGTGAAAAAATTAACACTCTGACTAGCGTTTAACTGTACTATGTTTTGTTACTACAGTGTCTTTTAGTGCAGTAAAGTTCAGTAGAGCATTAATGATTAAAAAAAAACCAACTAAACTGTACAGGGCGGATTCACAGAGAGAATGACGGCCCCACGGGGCAGTAAAGATGAACTAAAGCCAAAAAAAAACGAGAGGCAGAAGTCTTACGGGCTGACCAAGGATTTGATGATGGATGTGCGAGGTCAAAAAGGAAGCAATACCAAAGCCTGGCTGTAGCACCACGTATGATGATTCGGTCTGGTACTTTGGGTATATGATACGTGTAAGTGCTGATCAACTGGCGATTGTAATATGTTGCCATCTGCTAGTTAGGATGTTAGCAGAGGGCCTCAATGTTGCTTCATCTGTTTGTACGTGGCTAAGGTATGAATTCAGTTCTATGTGTCACGTGTAGAGGGGAAATATCATTACTTGTCATGTACTTAATTAATACAATTTATTGAATTTTTACAGCCTGGATTTTCGATGAGTGAGAAATCCCCCCCCCCCCTGGTAGATATAAAAAATATTTGCCAGTTTCAATCATGAACTTATCTTATCTTACATATACAGACGCTACTTCTATGCAGAAGATAATTGCGTCCAAAGACCATGACAGATGATCTGTTGGCAAGTGATGCAGCGGTCACAGGCTACGGCTATAGGGGTTCCATGCATTACCAAGCCGCCTAACTATTGTTAGTTAGGTACCCATTCAGAGCTGGGTGACTCAGGGACTCCCTAGGCCCCGGAAACAAATCCTCGCCTTCGTGTGGATTTGAACTCGTGACCGTCGGTACGCCAGTCGAGCGCGTTGCCCCTCGACCACCGCGTGGCAAGGCATTGCAGCTTCAGAAGTTTCATTTTTTGGGAAAATTTCTACTCAGATATTTAAAAATTCCTCACACTGTTTTCTCCCTAATCATAACCAGGGAATCTTGAAATGCTCACATATTTGAATCATAGCATATGGGCAGAATGCAATATTTTTATCCAAGATATTGTATGTTGAATGGTCATTCAATTTATTTGCTACTTCCCGATTAATTTTGTCTTGATATAAGCCACATGAATATATTGGCACAGGGATGCATCTTTAGGTATTGTTCGCAAGACTACTTTGTCAATTGGTACCTGTTTAAAAAACAATGAAGCCTTCAATGATATTTATTTCTGTTTTATTCCATAATGCTGTGTAAATTAAAAAAAAAATCATTCGTCTATTTGTCAGTTGTTTGTCTATTCTTGTGTATCATTCAACGATTTGGTCTCTAGTTAGATCTGGTCTCTAGTTAGATCTGGTCTCTATTTAGATCTGGTCTCTAGTTAGATCTGGTCTCTATTTAGATCTGGTCTCTAGTTAGATCTGGTATCTATTTAGATCTGGTCTCTATTTAGATCTGGTCTCTAGTTAGATCTGGTCTCTAGTTAGATCTGGTCTCTAGTTAGATCTGGTCTCTAGTTAGATCTGGTCCCTACTTAGATCTGGTCTCTAGTTAAATCTGGTCTCTAGTTAGATCTGGTCTCTATTTAGATCTGGTCTCTAGTTAGATCTGGTCTCTAGTTAGATCTAGTCTCTAGTCAGATCTGGTCTCTAGTTAGATCTGGTCTCAAGTCACATCAGGTCTCTAGTTAAATCTGGTCTCTAGTTAGATCTGGTCTCTAGTTAGATCTGGTCTCTATTTAGATCTGGTCTCTATTTAGATCTGGTCTCTATTTAGATCTGGTCTCTAGTTAGATCTGGTCTCTATTTAGATCTGGTCTCTAGTTAGATCTGGTCTCTAGTTAGATCTGGTCCCTACTTAGATCTGGTCTCTAGTTA
>MUZC01000142.1:386514-409615 GCA_002072015.1 Radix auricularia
GTCCAAAAAGCACGCCTTGTTAAAGTTTAACGCTAGTTAGATCTGGTCTCTAGTTAGATCTGGTCTCTAGTTAGATCTAGTCTCTATTTAGATCTGGTCTCTAGTTAGATCTGGTCTCTAGTTAGATCTGGTCTCTAGTTAGATCTAGTCTCTATTTAGATCTGGTCTCTATTTAGATCTGGTCTCTAGTTAGATCTAGTCTCTATTTAGATCTGGTCTCTAGTTAGATCTGGTCTCTAGTTAGATCTGGGCTGAAAAGAAAAATTTTATGAGCTTTGTGGTGCCCATTTCGTGCCGGTTGATTGCTTTTATATAACGATCATTTCGTTATAAAACATCATTGAAAAAAAAAACCAACATCGCTTTTAAAAACACCCACACACCTAACAAAGAAATTAGCAAACTTTGGGAAAACACATCAATTTTGACTATCTGAAAAGAGACAAAAATATAGTTGAAAAAAACAACTCAAAACTAAAAAAAACGTTGAAAATAATTTTACAATTCATTCTTGTGTCGCCTTTTTGTTGTAGATCTAATATTAGTGTTTCAAAGAGTGTTGAAAAGCCTTCACATGATATTGTTTTAAAAACTTCTCAACTCATAATTTTCAAGCCTTATTTGCTATGAAACATGCAGTCTGTGAAGACAAAGTCTTCGTTTTAATGGAAATGAGATGATTATCATTTTGAGAGAATTTAATTTTTCAATAATGAAAACAAAACAAAACAACAAACACGCCTTAAGTACCTCAGATTGATTGAGGGAAAATTTAAAGTTGGAAAAACGAAATTCTCCATGTGGGCATGGCTGCATAATTAAAAGGATAATAGCGACCTACGGATGAACAGATGTAAGTAGATTTCATTGCAGGCCTTTAAAGATTGATTAATATAAGGGAAAAAGAACCCTTTAAATAACTCCTAGTAAGGTATTACTATTGTTTTGTGTTACGTGAAAATAATGTAATTCTTGCAGCAATGTTATTGGTTAAAAGTTTGTTTTTTTAAACTTGTAAAACATACCATGAAAATTTAAAGCCAAGCTGTTGTAGAAAAACTCTCACTCAAAACATTAACATCTTTAAAAAAAAAAAGAAATGAAAAAAAAAATGCCAATACCGAAATCTCATCTCTCAATTTATCTCCTACCCAGCTACCCCCCTCCCCCAACAGTCTTCTACGCCAGCCTCTTACTACTGGTTTAACGAGAAATGGCTGGAAGGTTCAAGGAGAGCCATTGATCAAATATTTATGAGGGGGGGGGGATTTAAATCTTTTTGCGGGAATGAGCCAGTGCGGGTCTGTGAAACAGGTCAGTTCTAACGGGCAAGTCTTAATGGACCAACTCTGATGGTTCAATCTTCACAGGTGATTTCTTTCACTCGAGTTTACAAAATCAATCCCGGGCAATAAAGGTTTGACTTGAGTGGAGATGATGCCGAAATGGCCTCGTTTTAGGAAGCAAGTGACTAGGAAGTGAATTAGGATCTGTCGTAAATATTTTACTTCCATTTGCGCTGTACCAGGTTTGCAATGGATAACTGCCGGCTTCAACTGTTTCAATCGCTTTTCAGTATGTTCGTGCGTCAAAGGGTTTTTCCACAGACGTCCCAAGGCACTATTCCTACCATTAGAAAAGAACAAGAGCTAAAAGCAAGTTGACGCCAGGATGTAATGGTATTAGGCTTACAGCATATAATATCTATATACTATTTAGAGACAAGGCGAGCCAACTGGTTTTAAATCAAGTGTCGTTTTAGTTTTACAAGATCGCCATTTGATGATTCTGAAGAGTCTACCTTCCGTGGTGGGATAGACACACTAGCTACTTTGACATTATTCGGAGGAAAATTTGAAGAGAAAAACGAGTCTCTAGCACATAAAAAAACATAATTTTCTAGTCCAAAAAGCACGCCTTGTTAAAGTTTAACGCCATTTTGTTTCTCTTATAACCCAGCAAACAATTACTAATTAAAATCAATTGTCCCTCTAAGATTCGTTGGTGCGTGCGCAAAATGAAAAAGTAGACGCGCAAAGTTGCACGGACACCATTATTTGTGCACAATTTTACATTTTCTTGTTCCGTGTGCGAAGTACAAAGACTCCTTTCCAAATTTGCACAGCATCCATTTTTTTGGGGTTATATTTTACCAAATTTGCTGCGCGGTAATCGAAAACTGCCTCACGGCGGTTATCAGATATCTGCGCGCAGCGCAGCTTAAAGTGAAAACTGATCTCTGCTCTGCACAAACTATTTTGATTACAAAAGTTACCATGACGAGTGAAGAAAATTTCCCAATTAAGATTTTCAGAAAACAGCTCCCAGCGCAAATGTGTTGTGCAGTGAATGTAAACAAGATCGATGAACAACGATTGGTCTTTAATGGATTGTTTTTTTGTTTGATCCAGTTTTTGTCCACTGGATGTGTTTATTTTGCTGTTCAGAAAGAAAGGTCATGGCAACGTTTCAAAATCACAATGATAGAAAAAATAAAATGAAAACAATATGAATTTTAAAAAATAAAATAAATTAGAAATAAACAAAATAAAAATTATTAAAAAAAAAACAAAAACAAAGAAAAAACAACTTTGACTTTGACTGGAAGACAGTCTTAATGAGGGAATCAGTGAAAATGATTACATTACTATACTGAACTATTTGATTCAATTTGAATATTGCCCCCCCCCCAACCATGTGTTTGAATCATGTCCATGTCTCTGCCATCCAGGAATAGAAACCTCTCATTGAAGAGATGTGTTCCATCAAACTGGGCATCTCTATCTAGTGAAATTTTAAATTCAATTTCTCGGGTTCTCAAGATTGCTAGCAAGGAAACTAAAATAATTACGGTTGGCTCACTTAAAAAAACAACAACAACAAACTTTGAAAAGGCTAAAGATATCCCCTAATCCAAGTTTGAAGATGAAGACTTTCGTGATAGCCAAGGCATTACTCTAATGTTCATCTGATCCACGTGTCAGACAAAATATTACAACTTTAAATTAAAAATTTAAGTTAAACGTTAATGCTTATATTTCGTGTTAATTTAGAATTTATCCATCCAATTAAAAAAGTTAAAATTTTGTGTGTCAGAAAAAAAAAAGTAATAACATTTTTTAACAAAAATAGCAGCTTTCCCCCTCATCTTAACCTAGAATCTTAAGTGAAAGAGATTAGCAGATCCCCCCAGCTACATCTTACGACTCTCCCTCATCCTCCTGCCTATATCTTATCTAATTTTTCTTATCTCATCTGTTACAGACGCTCCTTCTTTACGAAAAATTATTGTGTCTACGCTTATCCATGATGCGTGTCTAGTCCTTGATTCTTTTAAGAGTTTTAAACGTCGATTAAATGTTGGTTTTCCTTGTTTCTTCGGGCATGCAACTCCATCTATGCCCGAATTCCGGAGGTCTTTGGATCTCTAACAACACATTACCTATTACCAGCTTCTGTTTAAATAAAAAAAAAAAAAAAACCAAAAAAAACCCCTCAATTTTTGGTGCGTAAATACTCTTATTTACTTGTTCCCATTTCTCACGGTTTTTTTGGTACTCGTGGATCCCACTTAAATTCTCTCTCTCTCCCTCACTCATTCTCTTTGTCTACCATTCATGTAAAGTTTTGTTGCATAACAACGCATGATATACCATTAAGCCAATCGTTAATGTAACTATTAATGTTGTCTGATCACAATCTATTGCTAAGTCGAAGTGTTATTTATTTTAAAAATAATCCATTTGATTAAAGCAAAAATCTTGGGAATAGAAGTGAAAGAGCTTCTGTAATTGATACAATTGTTGTTGACTCTTTTTCAATGAGTCATTTGTGTCTATCTAGTGGTTCATTTTAATGTCCAAAGTGTTAACTTTATATTACTGTCAACCAATTCAATACTCAAACCCATTCCACCATATATCCTCTAAAAAATTAAAGAAAAATGAAAAGCCAAATAAAAAAAATCTGAAATTACTATAATTTTGAAAAATAAAATTTTGCATCGACCGGGAATCGATCCCGGGTCACCCGCGTGGCAGGCGAGTATTCTACCACTAGACCACCGATGCCTACGTAATCATTGTAGTGAGCAATAAATTTACTCTGATCGTGTTTGTTTCCCTTTGATAGATTGATGATTGAATGTCTTAAAAATCCCACCTCAGGTCAACTTAACGCATCAGCTCAGCCTATCGCCTATAGTGATGTATACGATTAACAGTGGAAAATATTTGGAGTCTGAATACTGGGGTAATTAAGATAGATGAGGAGGCAGGGACGGGGGAATACACAGCATAAACGGTTTTACTTTATACTTTTGTCAAAGAAATAATTCAAGAATGCAGCCCCTATCCTTACATCTGCACTACGGAGTTCGACGTCATAAAATGCAAATCTTCGCATCCCTGGGTCCCTGCTCTGACTCTGCTGCTTCTGAAAATGTGTAGTGGCGTATCAACCACCCCACTCCCCTTACCCTAAAGCTTTTTTCCCCATCACTTTGAACAACAACCTGAAGAAATGTATACTTAAGAAAAATTAAGTACGAAAAAAGTTTAATGCAATAAAATAGAAAGTAAACATAAATTATTCTACCATCAAGTAACTAGCTACAAACTTTCCCTTTTACTTCCCAGACACGAAAAGAAATGATAAAAATTTTATTTTATTAAAATAAATCAATAAATTTGTTTCGCCTTAAATAAATTTTTGTGAACTTCATGCTAAACATAACTTGGCCACTTTGAACAACTCCACGATGGGCTTTTTAGTTAACAGAAAAACAAAAAACAAAATCAAAAGAAACGAACAAACAAATAAACAAACAAACAAACAAAACAAACAAACAAACAAACAAACAAACAAACAAACAGCCATCTAGCTAAATAGCTTATTGTTTCATAGAAGTCAACAAAGGTACCAATTTCCCAGTCCGCCAAAAACACATTTTCACAATAAAACCTCCCTGGCTACCCGAAGAGTGTTAACAGTTGATAGCGACGATGGGAAGTAAAACTGGTTGACGACTTGATTGACTTGAGGCTTTGTTCCACTAACCTAGAAATGGATCCCGAATGTCACGATTAACTGCAAGAATCAATTTAATTCTAGACAGCTTTTAGTGGAAGCGAGGAACAACAATAGTTACTCTGACCTGTCTGTCAAATATTAAAACGGTTGGAAAATCAAGTAAAATGAGACGATAAGAGAGAAACAGAATGCGAGAGACAGGGTAAAAGAGAGAGAGGGGGGATAGAGAGAGAGAAAGAGAGAGGGGATAGAGAGAGGGAGAGAGAGGGAGAGAGAGGGGGAGAGAGAGGAAGAGAGAGAGGGAGAGAGAAGGGGAGAGACAGAGACAGAGAGAGAAAGATATAAATAGAGAGAAAATGATTGAAAGATAAGGAGAGAGAGACAGAGAGTGAGAGAGAAAGAGATAAAGATTTAAAGAGAGAGAGAGAGAGAGAGAGAGAGAGAGAATGAGATCGAAAGATAAGGAGAGAGAGAGAGACATAGAGAGAGAGATAGGGAAATTAGACCAATGTGTGAACATTCTAGGATATACAGAAAGGAATGGTTTAAAGCCAAAGGGCAAACTTATATGAGCCGTTAAGAATGTCGAACGACCAAGCCACTACTGTGATCAAATATAGACCCCATTTATTAACCAGAATAAAGAAAAATAAATAATGAAAACAAAGGCAATAAATCCCATATCAAGAGAAATAATAAAAATCCTGATCAAGAAAGAGAGAAAGATCAAAGGAGACTTTATTACAGGCATGTATTTGGAAAGAAAAGGGGAGCTGATGTGTGGGAGTTGTTAAGAGTCACGTGTCACGTCTGGTCAGGACAACTCTGCCTTTGAGTTAAGTCCAAGTTCACTTTCCTGGCAACATACGGTTCAGCAAGATCTGTTCTGTAAAGACGGACAATAACGTAGACATTTATATTTTGGTTCTGATTTGACTATTAATGAAAACAACACTTTTCCCAACGATTTCAGTAATGTCATTAAAATTAAAAATCATAGTTCAGTCAGCGGTTTCTTGTATCTTATCTATCTGTTACAGACACTCCTTCAATAAAAAAAAAAATTTATTGCGTCCACCGTTATAACAATAAACAGAAGTTAGATATTAGAAACGGTTAGTGCACATTTTTACTTATTGTAACAGTCACATTAAAGAAATTTAGATCTCGTGGATTAATTTTTAATTTTTTTTTATTTCAGTCACTGTAAAGAAATTTAGATACGTATATCTTTTTTTATTGTTACAGTTAGTGTAAAGAAATTTAGATTTAGAAGTATATCTTTTTGTTAACATGTTCGTTGTTCCCACGTGCCAATTTTCTACATTCAAATTATCGTTATCTGTTTCGGTGAGGTAAATATTGTAAATGTAACCGCATTTCTACTTTTTTGATCTTATCACAAATATTCATCCAGATACCATTGCCACCCACCCCTCCCGTACCTCACAAACGCATAAGTTTGTCTTCAGATCAACCACCCTCCCTCTCCACCTATGCCATATCAACCACCCTTCCTCTCCACCTATGCAAGATCAACCACCCTTCCTCTCCGCCTATGCCTGATTAACCACCCTTCCTCTCCACCTATGCCTGATCAACCACCCTCCCTCTCCGCCTATGCTAGATCAACCACCCTCCCTCTCCGCCTATGCCAGATCAACCACCCTTCCTCTCCGCCTATGCCAGATCAACCACCCTTCCTCTCCACCTATGCCTGATCTCTTCTTCCACTCCAAACACCTGTCTTTCAAACATTTCATTTTCTAAAAAACTATCATAAAATAATACAATGTAAAAATGTCTTGGCTCTTGTCTCTTGTAAATACTATCAGAACCTTCTCTCGGGATAGCGTTTGCTTTGTGGGGGTCAGTGGGGAGAGAGGGAGGGGGCACTGCGATTAAGTTCATGTTATGCGTGTTCTTTTCTTTGAATAACCACAGTTATCCTCCAAAATCGTAATTTATTTTTATTTAACAACCAATAACATTCCCCCATGCCCTGAAGAAACAACAAAACTACTGAGTTCAGATGTCACTGGTAGAGATTTTAATTTTCCCGCCATCGCACCGCCCAGAAATGTCATCGAATACACCGTGAGATTGGTGGTAACAAAAAAGAAACCCGTTACCTTGAACTCGGAAAAAAATGGGCAAAAACTCTTTAAATGGCTTCAAAATTAGCACCCTGCTAGAAGGCATTAAAAACACATATCCTCTTGCTCCTCGACTAGAATTAGGGCTTCCTTGTACTTGGAAAAAAATCTAACACACTTTAACAGTGGTTCTAAATCGTGTGGGAGGTACTGAGCCCCGCCAGTTTCATGAGCGCATTCACTGAAACCTTCTTAATAGGAAAAGTAATTCGGAATCGTATGAGTCAGGTTTGTGTTTTGACCTCCGCCAAACTCTTGGGACTTACCGCAGGGGCGTCGCTAGGGTTGGTGTCACCCGGGGCGGAAGCTCATGGTGTCACCCCTTCATGACTTAAGGGGGCGTCCATCAATGACGTCACGCGAGGTTGCCGACTCCCCCCCCCCCCCCCCCCCCCCCTATTTTTTTACAAACCAAAACAAAACAACACCCCACCCCCCTTTTTTATTCTNGCGCGTCATAATTTGTCACAAAAACTTAGAACTTAGACCCACAGCCCCTTTTTTTCCGATATGACGTCACAAAGCTTTGAATACCCCCAAGCCGTATCTTCTAAATAAAAATTATCAAGTGGCAAGTTTTTTGTTTTTTGTTTTTGTGTCATTTAAATATGTATTTAGTGTAAGTCTGCACTCTAATATCATAACACGCGTGAAACGATTGAAAACGTCATTATATAAATTGTATACAATCAAATATTTAAGTGGAACTTTATTTAAAGTTGCACGTTTTTGATGTACCGTTACATTTTTAAACACACCCCTCCCTCTTGTCAAACATCGTCACAGATGCGGGACACCCTCCCCCCTAGACACGTGACGTCGTTTATGCTCGGCCCTAAATCCCTAGAACTCATCCAGTCTTCCAGTGGCTAATAAAGGGAACAACATAATTTTAAATTTTTGTCACTTGTAACATTGTAAATCAGCACTGTCCCTCCCCTCAAGAGAAGTATTTTTTTTATTTCTTTACCACACGAAAAAAAGTTTGTATAACAGATGCATAAATCAACCAAATGCCAACATACCCATAAGCCGCTAATCTATTCTGAGGGAACTCTGGCGTCTGTCTTTCAACGAGATCCATATTTTATAGACTTCGTAAAGGTTGATCCGATGTCTATCATTCTGACAAGATTTAATCCTCATAAGCAAGTCTAAATGTAACTCTTCCAACTTATTTATATATTTTACTTTTATAGAATTCTTTAGGCTAAATCCACATTCGCAACCAGTGCTCGATGCAAGAAATGTGGCGCAAATATCCAACAGAATTACAAAGTGGCTAAACTATTCTTCAGTCATGGCAAACTGAATGATGAATCACCTTGTCGAAAGTCTGCATCAACCCACATTTTAATTTTTTCCGCTAGCATTAATCATAAATTTAAACTGCGATACTGATCCATAAGTTTCTGCAAAATGTCTTCATAGCTTTTAAATAGTGTTTTTTATTCAAAAACTAGGGCACCAAGTTCTTCTTGTCAGAAATTAAAATTTGACGTGTCGACTAACGCTTGCAACAATATACGCCATAGCATCAAGTCGATTTCAAGAAAACGATAGTCCACGTGCCAACTCAGACATTCAACAAATGTGAGAATGGGACTATGTTTTCAACCTTATAGCCTGAAAACATTTTAGCAATCTCTGCAGACCAATGAAAATATTCACCAAGGTGCTCATGGCCTCTTAGGTTATTGATCCTTCTTTTTACAAACTGGTATGCCTCCATGGTCGTTAGATTTTTTCCCTTTGTAGCAGCCTGCTTATTTTGGCAAATAACCCAACTACTTCATGAATGACACTACGAAAAAATATTTATTGACCATGACTATGGGTCATTATACAAACGGACCAGCTCGTCACAGTATTCAGTCTGTACTTGTATGCTTCTCAACAATTTTTAGCAACAATGCCTGTAAAGCAAAGTGCCGTGAAAGCCATCCGATTTCTGTGTCTTCTAAAAAAATCCTTCTCCAGGTGTCCAGCGCAAACTGAGTTGTCATTTCAAAGCCCTCCTTTCAACACACTATCACCCCAAAAACAACTCCCATTGTTTTGATTAAAATATCACACTGGCTTGTTCGTGACATCAAAGTCTTTTTTGTAAGTTGTCGGCGAGTGATATTCAAGTATTTGTTCTGCTTCAAGGCTAGTCACCAATGTCAATTATTATTTTAAGGGAGTGTTTTATATTTTCCTTGTATTAACTTAAGACGAATGAGTTGAATTATGTTGTTAGTGTCTGTTTGCTGTATGTTAGAAATGGAAGATACATTCTGGACATTTAAACTTGTTTTCATAATTGGATTTTAACAAAAGCTGCGACTGTGCCCCAGGTAGAAAAAGAGATAAAATTACTACTAACTTTTCTGGTAAAGGCGTAGAAATTCTATTTTTTCCCCTATTGAAATTTGCGGCATGATGACTCAAAAATGTTGCGCGGAATCTGCAAGATAGCTAAGCGGTCGTGTAGTTTGAAGGGTACATTGGTAAGGATGGCAACTACGAACCGGAGGACTACCTATACATAATCATAAACATGCATATCTATGCTTGCACGCCTTACAAAATATAAATAAAACAAAATATTAACTCAAAGACATTGAATTCATAATTTTGCTCTACAAATAACAACAACAAAACCCATCTTTTGATTTTTTTTTAAAAGATCGTATTCTTCGCCCCCACCCCTCTGACGTGGAGGGAAGAGGGAGTGGGATCCGTCCATGATGTCAATACTTCAAAGCTCAGTTTTTAAAAAAATATCTTTTAAAACAGAAGACACTCCCTTTTTTTTAAAAAAAATATCTCTCTGGTGCGGCTATTTCTTTTCTTAAATTTTTTTTTTTTTTTTTTTTTTTTTTTTNATGACTCAAAAATGTTGCGCGGAATCTGCAAGATAGCTACGCGGTCGTGCAGTTTGAAGGGTACATTGGTAAGGATGGCAACTACGAACCGGAGGACTACCTATACATAATCATAAACATGCATATCTATGCTTGCCCGCCTTAAAAAATATAAATAAAACAAAATATTAACTCAAAGACATTGAATTCATAATTTTCCTCTAAAAATAACAACAACAAAACCCAACTTTTGATTTATTTTTTTAAAAAAAAGATCGTATTCTTCACCCCCACCCCTCTGACGTGGAGGGAAGAGGGAGTGGAATCCATCCACGATGTCAATACTTAAAGCTCAGTTTTTTAAACATATCTTTTAAAACAGAAGACACTCCCTTTTTTTTAAGAAAAAAAATCTCTCTGGTGCGGCTATTTCTTTTCTTTTTTTAAAATTTTATTTTTTAAACTTTGTTTATTTATCGGGACGGTTTTATTATTGTTAGTTAACTGATAAAAAGAGGAAGTGGATTCGTCTAGGATGTGAATAAAAACTTTCGGCGTTTAACGTATTTTTATTGTGTTTCTTAATTTCTTTCTATATGAAATAATGTGTCTCTTTTTATCTGACAATGTAACACAGTAATAATTTATCCTTTGGTGTCACCCCCCTAATGGTGTCACCCGGGGCGGCCCGCCCCTCCACCCCCCCTAGCGACGCCACTGACTTACCGAAATACCGGGGTTCAATAGATCCCAGGTTATGTACAACTGAACTATAAACAATAGGCACTCTAATAATTTTTCAAGACTGGACATATACGATAAATGTAAGCAGATCATGAGTAATTTTCTTTGTAAAAGAAATAATTAGGAAATAAAAAAAGTTGCATCGACCGGGAATCGAACCCGGGTCACCCGCGTGGCAGGCGAGTATTCTACCACTAGACCACCGATGCTGAGTTATTTTTTTCAGAAAATAAAAAAAAAATTTTAGTCTCGTTCTAACCTTGTTATCTTTGGAGAAAAGGGCTTTTTGACCTCACACTCACAGTACTTTTGATTGATAGTCTAGGCTTACGATGTAGACACGTTTGTGCCCGAAGCTGTTTATCCCAGACATGGTCATGATTTTACCTGACCTATAACCTTTTATATAATCACAAGGTAACGAGCCTTAGGCATAATGATAATGTCTTAAAATCTTATCTTATCTGTTCAGTTAGCCTACAGACGCCTTCTTTAAACTTCTATAGACTATATAAAGTAGATTACTGAGTCTCATTTATAATAGCCTTATACTTGTACTTAAGATGAATGGGAGTTTTTCTTTATTATTTTTCTCAGACATTTTTGCTTATTATTATATAATTATTACAGAGTTTTCTTAAAATGGAAATATAAAGAATCCTATACTATAAGTAAGTGAAATAAGAACTAAATAATTAACCGATGCAAACTGTAATTGTCTATAAATGTGTTTTGAGAATAAGTTTGGCAAATGGGGTCGGATACAACAAAAAAGGATCAAATAAATATAAATATGCGTGACAACATTGATATATTCTCCTAACTGTATTATACTGTATTCTAACTAGGGATGCGGACATTATCGATTAATAAATCAATTAATTTTCACAAATTTTTAATCGATTAAAATAAATTTGATCGATTACAATTTTATCAAAATATAAGTCAATACCTCTATTTTTTTCCTATTTATTAATAACTTATATTAAAAAGACCGACCTACTTTTCTCATTGTATTATAATTATTTCTTTAGTCGTGCATGCGTGAAAAAAAAGTTTTTTCTTCCTTATTTCTTGCATAGCAGAACGAATCTGCCGTGTTACATCACAAATTTTGTGTAATTATGGAACTAACGCGACTTAACCGATTTCGCGGAAAAATGAATCGCAACTTAAATGAATCGATCAATCGATTAATTTTCGCCCGATTGATCGACCACTAAAAAATTCAGTACCAGCCCTAATTCTAACAATTAATGAGTTAAAAACAAGGATAATGTTAGACGGTTGGTGACCTGCACCAAGTTGTTTTTTCTGTCTATTGCTGAACTCAAGCAGTGGAGGGATGGCTAGGCATTAATATTAATGACTACTAACTAGGCCAGGGCAGATTTAATCGTCAGGCACAGTCGCGGAAAGATATAACATACAGAGCTCTATTGGGGATTTTCACCTCTCTCAATCATCAGTCAATATGTTGGGGCAAATTGCGTTTATATTTTTGAAAAGTCTGTCCGCTCTGTTTGAATTTGCAAAAGCAATTACTCCTGAACCATACCAGATATGTGGTTCAGGTCTTCTGCAAATATTTTAAGAAGTTCCCAAGGAAGTACACGGGCCAAAAATAAAAATTCCCGAAAAGGTTTACTAGATTTCCTGTGGGAAAAAAACAACAATAAAAATCAATATTTTGTCAATTTCTTGACAATTATAATCTATTGGGTTGAAACAAATTTAGAGCAATGTTGGAAAAGGAATTAAAAAAAAATAATCTCTTTTCGTTCTACTCCCGTAATTTTAGCAGAAATCTGTAGATAGCAACTTTGTTTGCTTACAGAATTATTGATTTGAAATGACTTTTAATGTGATCTAGAATGGTTTGCCTTGAAGGAAATTGCGTTTAAATACTCATTCGAGTTTTTATTAGATTCTACTTGTTTTAAAAATAAAGGAGAGAAATTCAGCTAAAAAAAGTTCAGTGTTATCTTTCATTGTTAAGACAGGGAAAAGGCTGCCACGATGAAAAGCTTGTGATCTTATTTAGGGAAAAAAAAGAGATCACGGCTATTCGTTTCTGTTGGACATTAATCCAGAATCTGAAATGTTTTTTTTTTCTTTCTCCTTTTGCAATGCTTTGTTAGTTCCAGTTGTCTGCTGAAATTCAAATGTCCTTGACTCCCTGTCATTAATGATGTTTTGTTTAGTGCTGACCGTGGTGGGGTGAAAATATCCGTCAGTGCTGATTGTGATGTGACTGACCAAGGGATTCTTCTATCACGACATTTGACTGAGGTTGACTGATATCTAGAGATGGACTTCGCTGGTTTACATTTTACAGCATGGCTTTTAAAACAAAGCGTACTTTGGTGGAAAAGGGGCCGTCCATAAATGACGTCACGCGATTTTAGCCGATTTTTCACCCCCACCCACTCGTCGCACGTCGTCACTCAAAGCTAGACCCATCCAGTATGTAGTTACAAAGCTTTGATCCCCCTCCCTCGTAAAAGCCCTTTTTTCTATTTGAATTTATCAATTACTATTGTTTGAAATCACTTTATTGTTATTTTAGTATGTGTTTAGTATAAGGGGCCGTCCATAAATAACGTCACGGACCGATTGGTTAGGTGGTCCACTCATTTGTGACGATGTGTGACGAAGGGGGGGGATGTTTGAGAAATGTGATGTCGCATCAAAACTTGCAACTTTAAATCAAATTTGTAATTAAAAATTTGATTTTTTGCAATTTATTTAATGGCGTTTTCAATGGCTTCACGCGTGTTACGATATTAAATTACAGCCTTAAACTAAATACATACTTAAATGGACAAAAAAGTGATTTAAAACATGCTCATTTCAAAATTAGAAAAACAGCTTTTATGAAGCCTTGTAAGACTCCATTAAATGCATTGCAAGCAATCAAATATTTAATAGAACTTTTAATTGAATTTGCGCATTGACTTGTGACGTCTCAGTTCTTATTTGCTCTCCCCCTATGACGTCAATTGTGGATCCCTAAGGCATCTCCTAAGACAGCTTTCCTAGCCTGTGTCTCACTGCAGGGCTCAGTTTCAGACCAACCCTTATCTCCACATACTCGAGCCAGCTTATTAGAATCATTGAAAATTATTGTTTATAACATAATGAACATTTTTGAGGATGACACACAGACTTCCACAATTTTCCGAACAAACACTTTTGAGATGTGCTGCAGTTGTAAATACTGTCGAAGATCTCTGTCTAGTTGTTCAATCATAGATGACGTTAAGTGATGACAAGACAAAGGCAGTTATGAGTGGCTCTGATAATAATTTTAGAAAGCTGCCATTGGATCAATAAAATTTGGCACGTTTTGGCATTCCATTGTCTAGACGCGATAAAGGTCTTATCTTATCTTATCTATAACCGACAATCATTCTATGAAGATGATTATTGCGTCCTAGGCGTATCTATGGTTTGTGTCTAGTCTTGTATTTTTTTATGATTACACCTCGGTTTTAACACCAGCAGGAAACTGTAAATGAGTCCTTATATTAGTAGGTGGTTAGTTCCTGTTTCTTTCATCTACGCAACGCACTTAATCTTATCTGTTACAGACGCTCCTTCTATACAGAAGATTATTGCCTTATAGCTGAGTCCTGAACTGAATAAGAAAACAGCCAATGCCGTAGCAGTCTCTTTGTTACAATTGAGACTTGATTATTGCAATACTTGTTTTTTGGCGATATCCTCAAATCCAACTGCAGAGACTCCTGACTCCTGAGGAAACAAAAATTTAGTAGCGTACATTGTACTGTTGATGAGGAAGTCATAGCAGATCAACCTGGCTTTAAAGAATCTCCCAGTGGCGTAGCTATAAGAGGAGGAGGGAGGAAATATTTGAAAGTCCTGCGGGCCCCCTCTTGAAGAAGGTCCCCAAATTAGTGTTCGAAATTTAAAAAAACATTTAATATTACGCTACCGCCATGTATGTGTGGCCCCCAAAGAGTTTAAGCCCACCGGGCCCCCAAACCCTTACAAATTCCTAACTATGCCACTGGAATCTCCATGGGCTTCTCGTAGCTGAGCAATTTAAAAAAAAATTGCCAGATTCCTAAAAATAATGAAGACAAAAGAAATGAGAAAAATAGCCGACACATTTGAAAGTGAATATTGAGACGCCGACCGCCTTAAAAGTAGGAAGCCATTATTTTCTGTCCCGTTGGATTTTGTCTGTCATGTATAAGATACGATAAAATAAGCACGTTTTAGGAATATGACCAGATATTATAAGATATGATGATATATAATAATGTATCATAAGGTATAATAAGAAATGACGATGTTTGAGAATTTATGACAAATGTAACATAATATGGTTATTGATTAGAGTTAGAGCATAGGGTGTCGAGTCACAAGTGTGTGTAAATTATTTGTGCTAGTGACCTATTAAAGAAATTGATTTATTATGTGTCCGATAGAAAAGGATTAGTTAACACTCCACTTTAATTTTCCCAGCGTAATCCCAGCAATCTTGCTGTGGCCGATCATTCATGAAAGCCCTCAGATATTAATTACAGTTTTTATAAGGAATTGTAATCCAACACACGCATGCGTGAACTTTCGTGTCTCACAATGAGGCCAATTTTCATTTTGAATCAATACCTCAGAGCCTCGTTAAAAACACTGATATCGATAAGTCTTTCAGAAGCTCAATTTTAAACAAAGTTCATTGAACGCCAAATAGTTAAAAATGTGACAGAAAATATGTGGAAGTTTGTTGTATTTAAGGAGACTTTAACATTTAGACTGGCTTGACGTAAAAAAAAAATCAAAATCAATTATCGAATATACCAGAAGAGTATTTCGTTATTAAAAATGTTGAAATAAAATGTTTAGGAGTATCGCCCATATATGAAACTCTAGACCCCGGGTCCTCATCTGTTCTCTAGATCAGTGTTTTTCAACCTTTTTTGTCCCGTGGCACACTTTTTTCATGAAAAAAATCCCGAGGCACACCACCATTAGAAAATGTTAAAAAAATTTACCTCTGTGCCTATATTGACTATATATATATAAACTAATTCTCTTGAATCCTGCGGCACACCAGGAAACATGTCGCGGTACACTAGTGTGCCGCGGAACAGCGGTTGACAAACGCTGCTCTAGATTAGCTTTTTATTTAGTGCTACCCGAGGCGGGGGAGGATGTGGAAGAATGCTTTTTACTACAACTTCCACGCAAAATGAAAAAAAACAACAAAACAATAACAAACAAACAAGAAAAAAAAATCACAAAACAAAGAAAGCTCTATAGGCAATGATCAATGACAATGCCATTTTGTTTTTCACTGGGCAGACGAGCTCACCCTACTCTCTAGCCCTTTCTACGCCACTGCTTCTGTTTACTTCCCACTGCACTCTTCCTTAATGCTCTATTTAATTTCCGATAAACCGATTTTCAATTTTTTTTTTGCTGTTAAACGTCACGTTAATATTAATCACGCCGCGGCAGAATGGTGTCGTAAAATTGTAAATTTCCTTTAATTTGTTGGAATAATATTGATTGTGAGAGGTTCCACTTATTTTATCCCCCTTGAATTCTATTTTAAAAAAAGGCAACAACGAAAGTCCTCGCTTTGCCCTGCAGGCAAATTACCGCCCACAAGATTCTCCAAAGATGTAACACTCTATTTCGCTTCGCTACTCAGAGAATGAGCTCTTTACAGAGCATCTCAAATATTTGTGAGATAAAACAAAGGAGAAATTATTATCGGAATAACAAAAATGTAAAATTTGAAAATATTTCTCCAAATTACTCATGCGAAACAGCAAATGTCGCTAATTCAGTATTTTATACAAAATTTAATCATCGGCATACATAGGTGCAAACTTTAATAAGATATATATGTATAATGTTTGCGTGAAAAGAAGAGTTCCATTGGAAGATTTTAGTAAGGAGACAAGTTTGGGTATCGAAGGTGTTATAAAACACTTGTCCTGTTTCTTCAGTGTACATTTATTAGTAGACTATAGACTATGTGCTCATCCATTTTGTTAAATATTATGTTTTATTGCAGAGTTTTTTTTTTGATTATGCTGTATTTTGTGTCGATTTGGTGTAGAGATATATAATCTATATATAGATCTATATATGTGTGTACTTTGATGATGCGACGTCCTTTAGAAGCTTAATAGAAAGCGCTTCAAGTTTCGCATGCTAACTCTAAAATTTCCGATAATACAAGAATGCTCATATTATCTAGTTCATGTATATTCAATACGAATTTGTATAAATAAGAGTTCTGCACAAGTAGAGTCTAAGTGTTAAATAAAAAATAAAATGTAAAAAACAAAGATTTTGACTATGAATCCTTTATTTACGAGACATAACTAAAAGTATCTTCTATATAGCCTATATAATTCTCATCATGGTCCAACGATTCCGGACACCAAGCAAGTAGTAAGGTGTCTGACCCCACCGACCAATCAGATTGCAAGAAAAGGTAGTGCACAGCGTCCGGGGGGGGGCAGTCATCGAGACCAAGACTTCGTTAAATTGAGGTCAATTACTATGATCTTTCAGAGCAACAAAATATAATGTATTTTGTAGTGTAGCGGTTATTACATTCGCCTAACACGCGGAAGGTCATAGGTTCAAACCCCAGCAAAGATATTACTTTTTAAATTTTTAAAAATGTTTGTGTTTTTGCCCGTTCATTTTCCACTTTTTTTCGAACATGAATTCAGGGCTGTCAACCGTCCGTAAATATACAAACAGTCCGTAGAGATTTGTCGTAAAATTGCCTGTCTATAAAATTCCGTTAAAAAAAATTAAGACGTCCATAAAAAAATATAATAAAACGGTGAATCTCAAAGTTAAAAAAATCAGAAAAATTTGTGATATTTATTTTTTAAATTCAAATTTTAATTTTAAAATTATTTTAGAGGCATACCGCGCTCTATTAATAAACTGTAAGAGATTTCTTGGCAACTGGAAAGTACAACATTTAAATCACGTGATAAATTATTCATTGGTTATCAAACTAAACTACAGCTGTAAAAGTAGATGATCCATCGATTGTTCAAAGGTTTAAGTTGGTGTTCTTGCATTTTATACCAATGCAGTCGGTGCAATTAAGAAAATAATACTTATTGGCAACAGAGTGCTGAAGCTCATGTCAGTACTAAAACCCACTAAAAGAATATCGGTGGAACAGTCGGAAATTTTGGAACTGGCCCAGATTTTTCCAAAAAATTGTGTGTCCAGCAGATTTTGATTGTTTAGAGGCCGAGTTTATTGATTACCGAGTTGCGGATTTAAGCAACGTCAAGGCCGACTGAGGTTATGGTGCTTTCTGGCATCAAATCGGATAAATGACTTGAAATTTCGAAAACAAAGATTTCCGCTACTTTCGAAGTTGGCACACACAATGGTCGGGAAAAATTACTTCCTCAATGATCGACAGTGTAAATGTTTCGATGTATGATCATAAGCAGGAGGAATTAAACATGTCAATGATGATGAATGTCACACAATAAACTAACGTTATAGAATATGAGCATGGTAATAGAGACGGGCTTATATGGATACTTTACATTTGTTTAAAGCTACAATGCTTGGATTATGCTTCATATTCGTTCGTTTTAAGGTCCACATTTTAAGTTAAATGTGTCCGTAAATTTTGTTGAGAGTTCTTATATTTGTCAGTAAATATTATTTTATTGAGTTGGCAGCCTTGCAAGCCGTGTAAGCTTTGTTTCTCGACATTGGCATAATAACTTCGTGCTCTCTGTTGTGCTCAGTGACAGAAAAGTAGTCGCACACTCTCCTCAACAATTACTTTTGTTTTTTTTCAACAATTGTATGTTTCTCTCTCCAGAGTTTCTTCCTTTCATTCACTCACAGTCGTTTTCCCAAACCCACCCAATTTGGACAACTGTGTTTTTCAGGAAGTCTTCAAACGTCACTAAAGTATTAACGGCGTATGCTACGACTCGAGTCGTCTATTAGTTTGTGTTTGGCAAACCAGGGTGTTGCAGGGTGGGGGCAAGTAGCCAAACACAGAGCATATGTTTCCAGACCAACAATGCGTCGACAGTTAACCCCACCCCAAGGTTCATCGCTTTGTTCTGATTTCTTCGTGATGTAGTATGTGTCTGTTCAGCCCCCTTTCTACGCCGCGGGCATCTAGCATTCATTATAATACGCATCGCACGACAATCCAAAAATCCAAAATTGTAGTTACGACTAATCTATAATGGATTTATAGTAAAAAAAACACTACTACAGTCTGCTTGCTAAATTTCAGCTCGATTTGATCACGGGAAAAGAGTTATAAAAACATGTTTAATATAGTGCGCACCGCGAGACAGTCTAGCAATTACTATCATTTATATTTACAGATCGGGAATTTCTATAAAAAAAGTATCCTCGATATAACACGAACCGCACCGCACCACCGGAAAATATTAAAAAGTTTGTTAAATATAATACGCACATCGACACACTAGCACAAAAATGAACATGCTACATAGAGATAAATAGAGATAATCTAAAAATTCATTAATTTAATTAAAGTACATTTGATCGATCTAAAATTTTGATACATCATTTTTATCGTCGGCGCGAGTCTGCCTGCAAAATTGTCAGCCCGCTAGCATACGATGATGTAGGTTAAAATCGATCCTATTTTTTTTTCTGCAAACAATAAAGGAAGGCATTAATCAAGCAATCAAGCAGACGCCACGAGTTAATATAAATGCTTTAAAAAGAGGCTCTCGCTTTGTACTATGAATCACAATAAATGGTTGAGGAGTTTGACATATTTATGCATGGTGTTTACTGTTTGACATATAGACATGCTTGTTACACAATAGTATTTTCAAGCTGTGGCGTCACTAGTGTTGTGTCATCCATTGCGGCAGCTCATGGTCTCTGCCCCTCATTACCTACCCCATAGACGTACATAATTGTACGTTTTGGTGTCACCCCTTGTGGTGGTGTCCTCCTGTACGGTCCTCAACCCCCACACCCCGCAGTGACGCCTCTGTTTTCAATTTCATGTGAATTGCTTTTAAACTTAAACTTAAACCCAGGGCTATAGTTGAACTAATTTCACAGAATTTTGCTCCTGGACACATTAAAATTTTATGTGGAATACATTTTATTTCTCACTTATTTATATAGATAGATTGTAACTGAAATTGTAATATATTCACTTTCATATATGTTTGTCAGGCAACATCAAGAGAAGTCGGCATGACCCAGCATGCACCTGTTGGTAGGTGATGGTTCTTCAATTGGATCAAAGCAGTAGCAGGATGATTTATTCCAATAGATGCAGGTCTATGAAATTAAATACGCCTTCCCATCGTTTGTCCCCTTCCCCCCCCACCCCACCCCAACACCCCGTAGCACTCGGCCACATCAATTTAACAGCAGAATTCAATTAGGCCAGCTGATTTGTCCGTGTGATGAAGTGCATGGCCGGAGCGATCAGAAAGCAGAATTATTTTGTATCAGTATTTAAAAAAAAATGCAGTTCGGGTCATCACCGAGTCAATCATGCGCAGGCGAGGACGTCAGCTGGAGGATTTTTATTAAACCAGTCTCAAACGTCTGGTGCTGGACTCAACCAGCAGTTGGTCTCAAACGTCTGGTGCTGGACTCAACCAGCAGTTGGTCTCAAACGTCTGGTGCTGGACTCCGCCAGCAGGGGGGGGGGTCTCAGACGTATGGGTGGTGCTGGACTCAGCCAGCAGGGGGGTCTCAAACGTCTGGTGCTGGACTCAACCATCAGTTTGTCTCAAATGTCTGGTGCTGGACTCAGCCACCAGGGGGTCTCAAACGTATAGGGGGATGAATGACTCAGCCAGCAGTGGGCCTGAAATGTCCCAAAAAATCAAGTTAAGATGCAAGTTTAAATTTATTCTATGGAGAGAACAAAAACAACGACAGCAATCAATGGTCTATAAAGCATTTAGCAATTCAAGCGTTCCTATTTCTCATGGGTCATCAAACCAACTATCAATTCACAGTAACACGTTTTGGAACGGTTTTCATGATTAAAAAAAATGTATTGGTTTGCCTTAAGTTCTGTCATTGATATTTAAAAACTTTAAACAAACTGTTTTATTTGTTACACCTGCTATTGTATGATGATGTCTAATGTAGTTTTTACAGCTAATTTAACGTTAACAGTATTAGATTATTTTTAGTCTAACATTTTTAGTTTAAGGTAAACATCGTCAAAACGTAATATTTTACAGACAAAAAAAAACAAACAAAACAAACAGACACCTATGATTACATCCCCAAGGTAGTGATGCAAAGGAAAAAAACTTTTCTAACTATGTTTTGCTTCTAAATTTGCTTGCTCTAATGATAAATAATCATTTTTATACACTTCATTGATTGCGTATTAACTTTGAATTTATAACGTAAAGTGATTTTAAAACTGCAAAACAGGTAAAGTGATCTCATCACCAACACAGGACAAGTGATCTCATCACCAACACAGGTAAAGTGATTCTATAACCAAAACAGGTAAAGTGATCTCATCACCAACACAGGTAAAGTGATTCTATAACCAACACAGGTGAAGTGATTCTATAACCAACACATGTAAAGTGATCTCTTCACCAACACAGGTAACGTGATCTCATCACCAACACAGGTAACGTGATCTCATCACCAACACAGGTAACGTGATCTCATCACCAACACAGGTCAAGTGATCTCATCACCAACACAGGTGAAGTGATTCTTTCACCAACACAGGTAAAATGATCTCATCACCAACGCAGGTAAAGTGATTATATCACCAACACAGGTAACGTGATTCTATCGCCAACACAGATAAAGTGATTAATAACCAACACAGGTAAAGTGATTCCATAACCAACACAGGTAAAGTGAATGTGATTCTATAACTATCACAGGTAAAGTGATTCTATCACCAACATAAGTAAAGGTATTCTATAACCAACACAGGTAAAGTGATTCTATCACCAACACAGGTAAAGTGATTTATAACCAACACAGGTAAAGTAATTCTATAACCAACACAGGTAAAGTGATCTCATCACCAACACAGGTAAATTATACATATGACAAAAAACAAAACAATAACAAAAACCATCAACATAATCATGGTAATTACACCACAGATCTGATGAATTTGTTGACAGTTTTCCTCCATCACCGGCCAGGGCTGTCAATGACTTCAGACCGGTGTAGGGAGAAAGCGGGGAATGTCATCAGTATCTTTCAACGTGGACGCGGTGATTTAGTGGTACAAACC
Source organism: Radix auricularia (assembly GCA_002072015.1). Classification (NCBI taxonomy): domain Eukaryota; kingdom Metazoa; phylum Mollusca; class Gastropoda; family Lymnaeidae; genus Radix; species Radix auricularia. The sequence goes on from MUZC01000142.1 coordinate 408,576, forward strand.
AAACAGTTGTTTACTGATCGATCGCTCTTCAAGCCCTTTAAGGTAGCGTTAAGGCCAAAAGGCAAGAAGAAGCAGCTAAAATAAACACATCTTTTTCTTTTTTTTTTAAAGCAGGAATTTACACCGAACATCAGAGTGATCTAAAACACTAACGAGCAGCCTCCTTTTAAAACTTGAAATAACTTACATAGGTTAATTTAAATCAATAAAAACATTAAAATGTCGGCGCATAAAAACTCAAGATTAGACTTCATTTATTCTCTTTATCCATTAAAAAAAAAACCCGTAAAAAGAACACAAGCTGATGGTGAAATGAACGATACCTTGTTTGCATAACTTTTATGTTCAGGAACTTATAATCCACTGATTTTGATACTGTAGAAAATTCACGAGAAAAACAAACATAAAATTGAACGCAATGGAAATTCAATATACAAGTGGACCTGACAGCAGCCCAAAAAAACATGCCCAGGCCGAGCCGATCAGATCAGTCTAAACCGTAAGAATCAGAGTTTAGTGATCCAAATGCTCACCGAGCATTGCCCAAGCTGCTGACGTCGTGTCCCGCGCTAGCTATGGCGGATTAAGGGGGTGCTGACTGGGCTAAAGCTAGGGGCCCCCGATGATTTAAGGGCCCCAAACTTATTATATTGAATAATCAAGGTGGTTGGATCGGGCCCCAGGTGGAATGGTAGCCAGGGGCCCCATGCAATCTTGATCCGCCCCTGCACGCTTGACATAGCCGGGGAGGTACGGGAGGCAAAAGAGTCACACGTGAAGACAATGTTGTATGGCACTGCTCAGCAGATGGAGCAGGTTGCCCACATATTACCCAAGGTCTTAAGAGATTAATCTTAGGTCTCAAGAATATGTGTTTAGTTTAGTTTAGCAGCCCGAAATCAACAAAGCCTTGCGGGCAACGCCGAAATCCGGAAAGCTGTTAGTTACTAGTATATAACATACAATTACAGTAGCTTTACGGATCTTAGACAGAGCATCAGATGCAATGTCGATGATGAAAACCAAAAAAAAAAAAAAAA
>MUZC01000142.1:422319-448013 GCA_002072015.1 Radix auricularia
AACAACAGCGGGGTCATGTTGGCTCATAGGTGAATCATTAACAACAACGGGGTCATGTTGGCTCATAGGAGAAACATTAACAACAACGGGGTCATGTTGGCTCATAGGAGAAACATTAACAACAACGGGGTCATGTTGGCTCATAGAAGAAACATTAACAACAACGGGGTCATGTTGGCTCATAGAAGAACAATTAACAACAACAAGGTCATGTTGGCTCATAGGAGAAACGTTAACAACAACAGGGTCATGTTAGCTCATAGAAGAAACATTAACAACAACGGGGTCATGTTGGCTCATAGGAGAAACATTAACAACAACGGGGTCATGTTGGCTAATAGAAGAAACATAAACAACAACGGGGTCATGTTGGCTCATAGGAGAATCATTAACAACAACGAGGTCATGTTGGCTCATAGGAGAAACATTAACATCAACGGGGTCATGTTGGCTCTTAGGAGAAACATTAACAACAACGGGGTCATGTTGGCTCATAGAAGAAACATTAACAACAACGGGATCATGTTGGCTCATAGAAGAAACATTAACAACAACGGGGTCATGTTGGCTCATAGGAGACACATTAACAACAATGGGGTCATGTTGGCTCATAGAAGAAACATTAACAACAACGGGGTCATGTTGGCTCATAGAAGAAACATTAACAACAACGGGGTCATGTTGGCTCAAAGAAGAAACATTAACAACAACAGGGTCATGTTGGCTCATGGAAGAAACATTAACAACAGCGGGGTCATTTTGGCTCATAGAAGAAACATTAACAACAGCGGGGTAATGTTGGCTCATAGAAGAAACATTAACAACAACGGGGTCATGTTCGCTCATAGAAGAAACATTAACAACAACGGGGTCATGTTGGCTCATAGGAGAAACATTAACAACAACGGGGTCATGTTAGCTCATAGAAGAAACATTAAAAACAACGGGGTCATGTTGGCTCATAGGAGAAACATTAACAACAACGGGGTCATGTTGGCTCATAGGAGAAACATTAACAACAACGGGGTCATGTTGGCTCATAAGAGAAACATTAACAACAACGGGGTCATGATGGCTCATAGGAGAAATATTAACAACAACGGGGTCATGTCGGCTCATAGGAGAAACATTAACAACAACGGGGTCATGTTGGCTCATAGAAGAAACATTAACAACAACGGGGTCATGTTTGCTCATAGGAGAAACATTAACAACAACTTGTTCATGTTGGCTCATAGAAGAAACATTAACAACAGCGGGGTCATTGTTGAATATTGGGTGTGCTCGCACAAACGCAGAGCCCCCAATTGTTGAGTACTGTGACCCGACTGTTGCAGATAGTGCGGGTCCACAATATTGGATCTTATGTCTAGGGTTCAATTAACTACTCTACACTAATAATTATATATATAATAGCCCAGTGGTGTGGGTATGTTTGTAACGTAACGCGTAACGCAAGAGATGTACCACAGTCTACAGCAGTTAGTTTAGTTGAAAAATCGTGTTTTGATGAGCACTGTAAAAATATTTAATAGGATGACGTCATTGTTTGGTGTGCATCGGTGCGCAAAATATGGTGCGCAAAATACAACCCCTATTATTATTATTAAATAAATACTTTGCGTACATTTCATAAAGTTTAATAATTCGTATTTATCAAAAAAGGACAAGTTAGTTGGTCTTTAAAAAAAATTTTTGGCGCCGTAGGCGCCCAAAAGAATGGGGGGCGCCGCAGGCGCCACGGCGCCCGGCACAATCTATCAAAAAAGGACAAGTTAGTTGGTCTTTAAAAAAAAGGTTGGCGCCGTAGGCGCCCAGCGCCGTAGGCGCCCAAAAAACGGGGGCGCCGCAGGCGCCACGGCGCCTGGCACAATCTAGTATACTATAACGACATACAGCTTACGATTAATAATTAAAACTAACGCCTATTTGTAAATGATAAAGATATAAAATATTTAATGCATTAGATATATACACATATATACAGGAACCTCAGTTAATAAACATATAATAAATTACAATATCTACGTCTATGATAATTATACAAATAGTTTGTTATGATGCCCACGTCCCTCATGGACTGGGCGTGGCCAAAGGACTGGTTGCAAGGCTGTGCTTCGGTCTGGCCAATCAAGCGTAGCTCCGCTCCGTGGTCAGCTTGGCATTCGGCCCCTTCCCCACTGGTCACTGACTTCGTTTCAAGGTAAGGCCACCTGCTCCCCTTCTCTGCTCCAGATCTCCTGTCTGAGATAATAGCTCAATGGTTCCTCCGCCACTACACTGGCTCTCCAACTTGCTAGTTCCACTAACTATCTTCCACTAACTAGCTTCTTCTAGTAACTTCTTTAACTAGCTCTAACTAGCACTAACTAACTAGCACTAACTAACTAGCACTAACTAACTAGCTGAACAGACTTCAGCTAGGCTCAACTCGTATTCGTTCAGTCACACCCCCAGACCTGGTGTACTGCGAATTACTGAGATAGAGACTGCTGTAAGGTTGAGAGACCGTTTATAAAGGGTCTACTTTAGCGTGGCTTTACCGAAGCGTTCTCATCTGATTGGTCAGTGGCGTGTACCAACTGTTAATCACGCGCTGACATGCATGGCTTCGAGAAAGTTCGGCCAACCTCCACGTCGTAACCTATACTAATGCTATGGAATATTCCATGGTCCATCATGGATCTTTGTCCATCTCAAGGACAGCGTCCCTGTTGCGTTGATGGACCTACCCCTACCATCAACGGTTCTCAAAAATGCAGAGGTTCTAAAATTGAGGTGGGGAGGTATTCAACAGTCATGTTGGCTCATAGGATAAACATTAACAACAACGGGGTCATGTTGGCTCATAGGAGAAACATTAACAACAACGGGGTCATGTTGGCTCATAGAAGAAACATTAACAACAGCGGGGTCATGTTGGCTCATAGAAGAAACATTAACAACAGCGGGGTCACATAATGTTGGCTCAGATGTTTCAAGGAGCTGAAATTAAAGTTGGTCAAATCCATGTAGTAGGTCGTTTTTGTTGAAAACTTTTAGTCAAAGGAAAACATGCAGTTTAAACGTTAAACAAAAATAAAATGAAGTCAACGGATAATTTAAAAAAAAACAGAGCAAGTAATTTACACGTAAAATATTAAGTAATTGATTTAAGAAAGGAAAACGTTAAGACCTGGGCGGTTGTGGAAGTTTGAGAAAAAAGGGGATTAAAAATGAGCTGCTGAATGATCTTTGAAAGTCTATCAACTTTCGCACCCAAAGAAGTTGATTTGGTTTTAGTCATTCCAGCTAGGACTTGACTCAGTTCCGAAACATCTTCCACCCACCCTCCCTCTCTAGTGGTCTCGACAGACAATGTTCACTCCAATTCCAAGACTCGTTGGTCAGTGTGCAAAGTAAAACAAAAAAACAAACGTACAAAGCTGCATAGCTTCCATTAGTGTGTGCAAAATTATTTTACAAAATTTGTTGCGCGGCGTCGGTCAGATATCTCCGCGGCCGCGCAGCTTATAGGTAGGATTGCAGACAAGCCTCCAAAGTTTCACCAGTATTTTTAATGTCAATTCATCTTTTTGTCTTCAAATGTAGTTGAAAAGTTAAATGTATCCCACCAAGATGCAAAAAGATTATAAGAAATCCCACTTTCCTCAAAATTGCTGAATGCTTTCTTTCTTTCTAAGACATTGGAGGTCAAGGTTCATATTTAAAATTTCTGCCTCTACGAGACACACTCAAATTTCCTAAAACGACGTGGCAATCCAAAAATCAGAATCGCATTGCAGCACTTTATTGTATTTCAAGATATGTTGATTTTAACTGAAACGGATCTTCAAATGTGCGTCAGAAAATAAATCTTAACTTTTTCAAATAAAAAGTATTTTATCGGATATAAAAAATTGTTGTTTAATTAAAGCGCATGTTGTAGCCTAAAGAAATGAAACAATCTAGAATTTCGTATATACATATATGACTTTACTGTGTTATAAAATTCAATAAAAATGTTTAAAAACTTTCGCCAATACTTTTCATGAGTACAGACATTTAAAATAAGACTTTCTGTCAAAGATGAGTCAACAGTGTAAGCAAACAGAGGTACAAAAACGGCATAAAACTGTATTAAACTGTACTCATTGGACCTGTACTAAGTCAAATTTATTGTAGCTGAAACTGAGTATCTAGATCTATATACATTCTATAAAAAGTAATATTAATATATCTGACGTCAATTTATTTCCTTCAAATTTCATCAGAGCTACCAGATAGTTACTTGTGCAAAGAAAATAATGATTGCAAACAAGATGGAAAAGTGACTTGATTTAAATTCTTGAAGAGGAGCACCATGTACACGAACGGTTCACTTGAGAATACGTATATTTGAACGCTAAAATATATTGTTCTATTATTTACTATTTATTTACGTAATTTAAGTTATTTTTTTAAAAAAAATTATTTATTTATGAAAAAAAAAAAGAAGATTATTTCAAGAATAAACTGAGAGATAAATCACAAAATGAAAAATTATAAAAAATAAAAATAATAATAAAAATTCATTTCACAGATTTTGAATGGAGATGTCTCGATAAACTCACCACAAAGACTTCAATAAGACTTCCATAAAGGGAGTGAAAGCTGTAAGCATTCACCATGCTTTAAAGGTTAGGTGCAGAAAGTTGAAAGCTCTCAAACGAATGCCAAAGATCGAGATCAGAGGGTCTCAGTCTGTTGTTTGTTTGTTCTGGGTAGACACGACGGAGCCTTTGAACAAACATCAATAAATTAATGTTGGGGCTCATCTTGTCAACGAAACACTTAAAATGTTTGTTTTGACGGCTTTAGAGATTTTTTTTACACGGGCTAAACTGTAGTGCATGGATGATGTGACGCAAAAATGCTAACATAATGATTGATAATAATAGTGTAAATTAATGAGTGTACTCTAATGACGAAAATAACATGAACTTCGATTGCTTTGTGATGTCTCTGGTGCACTATCTTTAGAATCGCTTGTAGCTATTATCATCATACGGAAGTGATTGAAATAGTGTGGTTTGTGAGGCTGAGTGTATGTGTTTGTGTGACTGAGTGTTAGTGTTTGTGTGGCTGAGTGTATGTGTTTTAGTGGCTGAGTGTAAGTGTTTGTGTGACTGAGTGTTAGTGTTTGTGTGGCTGAGTGTATGTGTTTGTGTGACTGAGTGTTAGTTTTTTTGTGTGGCTGAGTGTTAGTGTTTATGTGGCTGAGTGGATGTGTTTGTGTGGCTGAGTGTATGTGTTTGTGTGGCTGAGTGTATGCGTTTTAGTGGCTGAGTGTAAGTGTTTATGTGGCTGATTGTATGAATTTACGCTTTCTCTTTGTGTGTGCTTTAACGATCAACTGACATTTTCAGTTGGTTTTTAAAATTGTGTAAAGGTGCACTCAATGTAAGTGTTTATTTAGCATTAATTCATGTAAAATTTGTACTTATATTATTTTCATATCGTTCTCCTCCCCAGACACCTTTTCCAAAACTTCGCCACAGCACCTCATTCGAAAGGTACATATTTATACATATTTTTTTCTTCAATATTTTTGTTCTGTTTTCATTGCTTTATTATCATTAATTTGATTTATTAAGGATTGAAAAATCCTACATTCTTACATTAGACAACCACGCGCTTCTAGTATGTATTTAAAATTCATTCTTTCAACATTCTTTTGATCAATCTATTTTGTTCAAAAATCCAAGTTAGCTAGAAATATGCTTGTTTTTAAATAATCACGAATATTCTTTGAGATCTAATACATTTCGACAGATTTAAAATAAAATGTAGTTGACATAAAAAGATATTAACTTGATTTAAGAAATATAATCCCCAGGTTCAAAATACCGAGATTCACTGGTCAATAGACCAGCCCACATTATAATTAACTTGGTAAAGACTTTAGTTGAAGCTCGTTTGACAACAGGCGTAGGTGGGATGTGACCTAATCAAAGGGGTGGGATGTGACCTAATCAAGTGGTAGGCTGGTAATCCTATGTCGTGGGTGGATGTAAGGGAAGTCACTAAAGGTGAAGGTTGGTGTCCCACAATGACGTAAACTTACGGTGTCTCTCTATGAACACAGTTCCCCCAGAAACGTCATCCGTATCTGTTCAAGCGGCAACCTTCTAGTTCTGTTGTTGATTATTGGAGGCATTATGTATCTTTGGGGCCGTCTATAAAGTACGTCACTCTCCAGAGGTGGGGGGAGGGGTGTAACAAAGTGTGACAGTTTGTGACGGGGGAGGGGGGAGTCCGGCCATGTGTGACGTCATGGTGTTTTATATTAAATTATTTAAATTATTTTGTTAATAAAAATCATATTATTTTCCGAAAGTGTGACGTACTTAGGGGGGGGGGTTCCAAGATTTGTGACGGGGGAGCTAAAAATGGTAAAAAATAGTGTGACGTACTTTATGGCCGGCCCCTTTTGCTAAATGTGACATGGAGATCCTGTTATTGGACTCGTAGGCGAGACAAGTAAGTGCCGAAACGTTCGCCATTTTGTGACGTCTTGTCAGGCTGACTCATACCTTGTTAGCATGTTATTTATCTATTTAAGTGCAGTACAGTGCGGTGCAATTCAGTGTGGTGCGGTGAACCGTTGGCAGGCGGAAGTTGACGTAAACTTTATCAGTTATTGAGGCTATTGTTATGGCTAGTTATGGTGTTCAGGAGTGAAGAATGACTCACTTGCACATTGTAATTGATTACTGTGTTTTATGCTGCATTTAAACTCTTAACTGTTCTGCAATCCATATTTAACAGCTGCTAGATCCGACCCGTGGCGTAGATTACGCCGCAGAAAGAGAACGGGTACAAACTTCCAGCAGTGCGCATTGTGGTAGTTGTTTTGAAACATTACTCCCTTTCCGCCTATATAGTGCGTCTCAGTGCGGTGCGGATTGTGTGGCGCGCAGCAGGTGTACACTACTACATATATTATATAGACTGCGTTTTGCCTGCTCTACTTTCTGGCGAATTACTGACTCTAGTGTTTTTTCATCCGAGACACATTTTATACCAAGGATATCCATACATTTTAATGAGTTTTGCATTTTGAAAGTTGACTCTTGCTATCAATAAGCAATTTTGATGTCATTCTGTGAAATATTTTCATATTCTCTTTAATACTGTGATCATAAAAAAACACGTTGAATGGAAATAAAAATCGAGCGGCTTGTTATTGTTTTTCTTTCTTTCATTTCTTAATAGATCTGCTTGTTTTCCTTTTAACTTAAACGTTATTCTAGTCTCCAAACTATTTCATATTTTTATCAAATGTGGTGATGCTATACATTTTTGGACTATCACAATTTCTTGCTTTTCATAGGGTTCTTCATTTCTAAAACCGGAAAACGTCATAGCTCATGTCGTAATGTTCTTTTTTAGATTACATTTTAGCGGAAAAAAGTTTTGAGGCATAAATACAGTCAAATCACTATGTTCTCAAAATTGTTAGCTTATTAAAATTACGAAATTGTTAGCGCATTTTCGAGAAGTCGAATGCGCTATTGCACCCATTTTGTCCGTCCGTCCGTCTGTCATCACCCTAGATCTCAGCATCCATAAGTCCTAGACCCATGATGTATATATGTTTTTTGTATGTCCTGACCTGCCATTTGTGCATCAACACTCAGTTACTCGATCCGTTAAAAAACCCCATTAAAACTACCAAAAAACATTGCGAATCGAGAGATAACACTGGCGCAGGCAACGGCCGCCATTGCCGGAAGTCTTAGTATTATCAAAAGTATTAGTTTTTTTGTTGTTGACGTCATTAGAATATGTGTAAAAGTTTAGAGAGTTTTACGTCATCATTTGTTGTGACTTCAATCAAGATCTTAGCGGCCCAGGGGCAGAAATTGAAAACTTTTTCGAAACAAGCTTCAACATTCAACTACTTTCACCAAGATTGGCAACTACGATCTATCAAACAACAATTGACGGAGTATTTGGGCGATTAGCTGATTACAATTTAGAATGTTTCATTTATGAGTCCTATTTCAGTGACCACAAACAACTTGTAGTTAGATTAAAGAGAAAATAAAAAAAATTTAAAATGTAAAGAAATGACTTTTAAATAAATTTTTTTTCAGGTATATTCATTACACAAGAAAATTCATAAAAATATGTCTAAAATCTAAACACAATTACTGATAACTACATAATGCTGATATCTAACATAAGTACTGATACATAATACGAAAATGCGCTAACACGTCCTGAGTTCCAAAAGGGACCAGGCTTAACATTTTTATTTTGCAAGTCTAATAAGCTGTCTTAAATTAACAAAGAATTAAAAATTAGCTGATAAGATCAATCATTCTCAATATTCCTATATTCACGAATTGACTCGTATCTTTAATTATTATTATTTTTTATGAATATGTCCTTACAAAAGATAAATTTAGATATAATATTTCTATCAATAGATTTCCGCCATATAGGAACGAGATTCGATGCTACAATTACTTGCTCATTTACCACAGAGTGAGGATATACATATCAACACATATCATCCCAGAATTAAGCGATAAATAGTACTACTGCTACAATTTAATGCTATTTAAGCTGTCGTAATTTCATCCGAGTTGAAAGAGGTAAACAGTCTATCTAATTTATGGAAGTAAAATACGAATAAACAATTTAGCAAATCCAGTCAAAACCATACCGTCCACAACCCCACCGTCAACAGCTTCAACGTCAACAACCCCACAAACGAAAGCACTAGGCAGAGGCGTAGCTAGAGATTTGGGGGCCCAATCATTTTGACCGATGGCGTAATTTATAAAATATTTAATGTAAAAAATCTTTTCAGACACTCCTTTCGACCCCCCCCCCTCAAGTGGTGGCCCGGGGGATTTTCAAATCTGGAACCCCTTCCCCTCCCCCAGCAACGCCACTGGCACTAGGACTACAACAACTTTTTACCCATTTCATTGGTATTGACTCAGGAACCCATCCACTTCCGTTATCATAGCCCTCAACGGTTGTTTGAACATTTACTTCCGCTATCGTAGCCCCGAACGGTTGTTTGAACATAAATCGTTCACCTATCTGATACAACTGGATGAAAACCCTGTCAAATGCACAAGTCTTAAAAGTACTCTCTTCTGTGTATATCTTCCACTTCAGGGCTACCAAACGTTTTTGGCCCAGGGGCCAGCCAGTATGTGGCTGAGCTATAGCAAGCACCGGTGAGCTGATGTGTACCCAATTGACTTTGTCCCTCAAAACTTACCGTTTTTTTAACATCGATTACAAAGTGGTGTCTGCAGCTAAATACATTAAAAAAAAAAAATAACAACTCATGTTTCTAAAAAGAATTTTGGGACATTTAAACTCGTGATTTCGGTAACCTGAGAAAAGAGAATTTCTTTCAGTTATTTTGCGTTAAAAAAAACCTTTCAAATTAATTCAATCTTTACATTTTTACAGTGGTACATACTATTTAATTTAGTAATGCCAATGAAGCCATAAAACGATTGTTTTAGATAACATTATGTGTATGGAGCAGCGAACAAAATCACGTGTTTCATACAACATAATCATAAGTGAAATTGTTTCAGACCAATTAATCGTACGGGCCATCAGAGGCGTCACTAGGGTTGGTGTCACCCGGGGCGGTAGCTCATGGTGTCACCCGGGGCGGTAGCTCATGGTGTCACCCCCTCATGATTTAACCCATAGAAATCCTCCGAGTTTTCCAGTGACAAATAACGGGAATATATAGAATTTTACGGTCTGGTGTCACCCCCCTGATGGTGTCACCCGGGGCGGCCCGCCCCTCCACACACCCCTACATATCAATGGGTCTAAGAAATAAATATACATCTTGGCACTGCACACATTGTGGATTTCCTCAAATCAATTCAGACCTGTTTAATCATAGTGACCTGATTACCACAAACTTTTACAGTGTTTTGGCTAATTCTAATATAAAAAACACCCTAGATAAAATCAGACCTGCCACACAAACCCATGAAAATAACAATTATAATAATACTGACAATCAATACACGCTTAAAACTCTAATAATTAATTTTCAAAGCATAAAAAATAAAATTCCAGATTTAGAACTCTTAATAAAAACAGAAGAACCAGACATAATTGCTGGTTCTGAAACTTGGTTGAACCCCAATATATATAACTCTGAAATTTTAAGCAGCAATTACAATATATTTAGAAAAGATAAAACAGACAATCATGGTGGCGTCCTACTTGCAATAAAATCAACTCTCATAGCTGAAGAAATTAACACACAACAAAACTCCATTATAGAATCTGTTTTCTGCAAAATATTTACACCAAACTCATCACCCTTTATTGTAGGCAGTCTATATAGGCCACCAAATACAAACATAGAATACATGAGGAATCTCTGCAGTCAACTAATTTACATTAAAAACAATAATAAAAATGCTGTAATCTGGACTATGGGGGACTTAAATCTTCCAGATATAAATTGGAAAAAATATACCATCGATAGCCACCAAAATAATAAAGAAATTAATGAACATTTCTTAGACACAATAAACAACCTAAACCTAGAACAGATAGTAAAAAAAGCAACTAGGAAAAACAAAATACTAGATTTATTCCTAACAAACAGACCAGGACTAGTAGTAGACTGCACAATAATTCCAGGGCTGTCTGACCATGATATTGTTAGGGTAACCAACACAATAAAAACTAAAATAAATAAGATGCCTAGAAGAACAATATATCTTTGGAATAAATGCAATTTAATAAAATTACACCAATCAGCTTCTAATTTCCAACAAAATTTCCTAAGTAAATTCAGCATAGTTAGCCCTGTAGAAGAAATATGGAAGGAAATAAAAACAAATCTAAAAACCATAATGGATCAGAATGTTCCAACAAAAATAACTTCAAATAGAATTAATAAATGCTGGTTCAATTTTAAATTAAAAAAGTATTGCAAACTAAAGGAGAATTTATTTAAGAAATTTAAGGCTACCAATTTAGAAAGGATACACAAAAAATACTTAAAAATTAAGCACCTGACACAGAAACTTAGCCGTAACCTCCAAAATAATTATATAAACAATGTGATAACTAAAGATAACAATAAAAACTTATGGTCCTTTATCAAATCTAAAAAAATGGAGCCTTCAGGTATAGCCACACTAAAAGGCTCAAATAATAAAACCTATAATGATAATGAAAATAAAGCTAATATCCTTAACAAATATTTTGCATCATCATTTTCTGCCTCAGGCGACAAGGAAATTTCAATAAATTTAAATAAATTGGAAGAAATAGGTAACATAACTGTAGATGAGATAGGTATACATTCACTCCTAAAAAACTTAAAAATAAACAAAGCTACTGGCCCAGATGAATTACCTGCCAGGTTATTAAAAGAATTAAGCAATGAACTGTCCCCAATCCTTGTAGTTCTTTTTCAAGCCTCACTAAACCAGGGTAAAGTGCCCGAGGATTGGAAATTAGCCTATGTAACGCCGCTCTTTAAGAAAGGTGATAAGTCCGACCCTGGTAATTACAGACCTGTATCACTTACTAGTATCACATGTAAATTACTGGAACACATAATATATAGCAGAATAGTTAACCACCTTGACAAATATAATGCCCTATGCCCACACCAACATGGCTTTAGAAAGAACAGATCATGTGAAACACAATTGATAGGCCTAATAGATGATCTATCAAAAGGCTTAGATAATAATGATCAAATAGATACAATATTACTAGACTTCTCAAAAGCATTCGACAAAGTTCACCACCTTAGTTTACTCAAAAAACTTAAATACTTTGGAATCTCAGGTCCCTTACATCACTGGATCCAAGATTTCCTATTGGGTAGGGAGCAAACTGTAATAATTAATGGTTCTAAATCTACACCAATAAAGGTTAACTCAGGAGTTCCACAAGGAACTGTCCTAGGTCCCTTACTATTTTTAATTTATATAAATGACTTACCCAACAATATCTCAACAGGAACTAAAGTTAGGTTATTTGCTGATGATTGTATAATCTATAGAACAATCAAGTCAGAACAAGATAGCAAAATTTTACAAAAAGACTTAGATGAATTAATAAAATGGGAAACTAACTGGAGTATGTCCTTCCACCCAGAAAAATGTCAACTGCTAAGAGTAACAAAGAAAAAGAAACAAATAAATTCAAAATATTTCATTCATGGAAAAGAACTAACCCAAACTAAAGATGCGAAATACTTAGGAGTCATAATAAATGAGAAACTATAATTGGAATCCCCATGTCAATGAAGTTATTAAAAAATCAAACAAAACCTTAGGCTTTATAAAAAGAAACTTTTACAAATGTAACAAAGATATAAAACTAAAATGCTATCTCACCCTGGTGAGACCTATACTAGAATATGCATCTTCAGTATGGGACCCATCCACCAAAGAAAATATTGATAAGTTAGAACAAATACAAAAAAGAGCTGCCAGATTCATTACTGGAGAATATTCAAAACTGACAAGAGTAACACCATTAGTTAAATCATTAAACCTTGAAACACTAGAGGATAGAAGAACCAAGAGTAAATTAGTAATTATACATAAGGCAATTAATTCTAATTTAGAAATACAACACAAAGATAACCTAATACAACCCTCAAATAGACATAAAGATAAAAACACCTTTCTTATTCCATATGCAAGAACAAACACATACAAGTTTTCTTTCTTTCCGTCCGGTATTCGGGCGTGGAATGGGTTGCCTGAAGAAACCAGGAAAGCCACCACTTTATCATCTTTTAAAACTCTAGTAAGAATACAGGACTAAACACAAACCATAGAAATACGTAGGACGCAATAATCTTCTGTACAGAAGGAGCGTCTGTAACATATAAGATAAGATAAGATAAGATAGCGACGCCACTGCGGGCCATTGTTACAGACCAAATAATAATACGGGTGATGGATTTAGATATTAAAAGATGTCAAAAAAGAGTGACACCATGCCCAAAGAGTAATGCATATTTAAGGCGATGACAGAATTACGTTTAGATAGACCCAAATAGCCAACCGAAACATGACAGAATTACGTTTAGATAGTACGTTTAGATAGACCCAAATAGCCAACCGAAACATGACAGAATTACGTTTAGATAGACCCAAATAGCCAACCGAAACATGACAGAAATACGTTTAGATAGACCCAAATAGCCAACCGAAACATGACAGAATTACGTTTAGATAGACCCCAAACAAACAGATTGACACGTGATTTAAGCCCGTGTTACAGGAAACGTTGAGTGCAGAATTGATGTCCACATATTGTTGTCGTGGAGTAAACCTAATATTGAACAATAAGATCAATCCTACACGAGTATCTCCTCGCAGCACACAAGAGAAATTAGCGGCCAAGTGGTCGTCTCGTCTTAAAAAACCCGACCGAGCTTTACTGAGCAAAAAATATTTGCCGAGGAGAAAAGGAGAGTAAAAAACAACCGTAGATATATTTATACTTTCCGCCCCATCATGTAGAATATAAGGCGTAAATCTGAGAGACACACGTTTGTTGAATTTAAACAGCAAGTAAAAGTGTGCTTATGTGTATGTGTGTGTGTGTGTTGGGGGGGTTGGGGTTGGGGATGTTAACGACTTGTATGTTATTGATCACATGATGGCAGTGGTGTGGGTCTGTTTACAATGTTCTTAAGCTTGGCCTTGACCTTTAAAATAATACACTAGAGATAGGAAAGTTCTTTTTAAAGGCATTGCTATCGTTGGACGCTCTCAAACGCTGTAAGTAATAAATCTTATTTTAAAAAAGTATAACAAATAGGAAAGAAAGTTGAGATGAGCACTATGTGTAGTGAGGCATCTTAAATTAAAAAAAAAATAGTTCAAGCTGATTTTAAAGGACTTCATATATATAAAAAAATTACTCATGGTAAATGTTGTAATGCAGTGATAGCCAGACCTGTAGTAACTGAGTGACACTTTAAAATAATTTTAAAAAAAATATTTAGAGTCGCATTGAAGCCATATAGGTCATTAAACATGACTTGGAAATCTTCCAGTAATCTTTGATCCTTGTACCATATCTTTCATGAAGCGATATGGGTCATTAAACATGACTTCGAACTCTTCCAGTAATCCTTGATTCTTGTACCATAGATTTTATGAAGTGTTATGGGTCATTAAACATGACTTGGAAATCTTCCAGTAATCCTTGATCCTTGTACCATATCTTTCACGAAGCGATATGGGTCATTAAACATGACTTCGAACTCTTCCAGTAATCCTTGATCCTTGTACCATATCTTTCACGAAGCGATATGGGTCATTAAACATGTCTTGGAAATCTTCCAGTAATCCTTGATCCTTGTAACATATCTTTCATGAAGTGTTCGCGAGCCGCAGTGGAACAGAGAAGAGTCGCAGTGGAACAGAGAAGAGCCGCAGTGGAACAGAGAAGAGCCGCAGTGGAACAGAGAAGAGTCGCAGTGGAACAGAGAAGTGCCGCAGTGGAACAGAGAAGAGCCGCAGTGGAACAGAGAAGAGCCGCAGTGGAACAGAGAAGAGTCGCAGTGGAACAGAGAAGAGCCGCAGTGGAACAGAGAAGAGTCGCAGTGGAACAGAGAAGAGCCGCATGCAGCCTGCGAGGCGTGGTTTGTCCAGTGTTGTTTCAATATGTCTAAGTGTAAAAAAAACCGCGTTTAACGTTACGTGATATATTATCGATCACATTCACTATCAGCGTTGGTTAAATGTTGTCTGGTTAAAGAAAATTCAGGGAATATGTGAGTATGAGGTAAAGAAAGAGCAAGAGAGAAAGACAGAGATAAAGATTTAGATAGACAAAGACAGAGAGAGAGAGAGAGAGAGAGAGAGAGAGAGAGAGAGAGAGAAAGAGAGCTTTAAAGAGAGGGCGAAGGAGAGAGTAATAGAGGGTGAGAGATGAAGATTGTAAGAGCCAATGAGAAAGGGAGAGATACAGAGCGAGAGGGAATAAGAGCGACAGAGAGAGAGAGAGAGAGAGAGAGAGAGAGAGAGAGTGAAAATGAGAAATAGAGAGTAAAAAATCGAGAGTGTGAGAAAGAAAGAAAGCACGAGTAAATGTTAGAGAGAGAGAGAGAGAGAGAGAGAGAGAGAAAATGGGAGTGTGAAATAGAAAGACAGAGAGAAAGAGAAATCAAAAGAGAGAAATGGCGGGAGAGAAAGAAATATAGAGACGGGGTGGTTTTGGGGGGGGGGGGGGGGGGGGGAGGATCAAGTGTTGGCCTAGGAGATAAAGAGAAAGAAGTTGACCCCTTAGAAAACTAAACATTTGAAATGTTTACATGGTAAAAGTCCAGAGACTATTTTAGGTGATGAATGCTGTTTTCAAAGTAGCACAAGTTTAAAAAAAAAAAATTCTTTTGGCGGCTGTGGGGGGGGGGCGCTAAGTAAGACGTATAATGCCAATGAGGAGTAAGCACGACTTTGTATAGCTCTTTTGATTGTTTTCAACGTTTGTGATGAGGCTGACGTATTTCCTGTATCGTGTTACTGTTGACCTTTTTAAAGAAACAGGAATTTCTAAACATAATTTGTTTTTTTAAGTTCAAGAAGTATCACTTTAAAGTTTTAAACGGTGGCTTACAAGTGAAAATTTACTCAGAAATTACGCTATTATGTACATATTAAAAAAAAAGTTGAGTACTAGAAAGCTGAGAAAAATAACTTTACACAGAAGGACTTTCTTTCAAAGACAAGACTGGCATTCAGGTGTGTACTGGGGTGCCTGGATAACACATGAACTCCAACACATTAACAAGCTTCAAGATATTCTAATAAATATACTAGACTAGAATCACACCCTAGAGAAGCGTAGAACACTATACTCATCTTATAGAAGGAGTGTTTGTAACATATAAAGCAAGTGAAAGCATAGCAAACTAGTTTCAAATTTAATAAGCGCACTACGCAAAAGAAACTCGGCTGAAAGTATATAAACTTATTAGCTAACAATGTTTTAAGTTAAATATAAGTAAATTAAAAGAACATATCTTAAAACACAATTTGTTGCCACCCTGAAACTGTATATAAAACAGAGAAGAATCGCTGATGTAAGACACAGGGAAAATAAAACATTATTTCCGAGTCAGCATTTTTGTGTGATTAGATATAGATCTAAATAAAGAAATTTCCAAGAAGTTTTCTGCACTAAGTTTTAAAAATTTTAGCTTATTAAAAAATAGAAAAATTAGAGTCTAAATCGAAAACTTTTGATTACGAAGCTTTCCCACAACATGTGTACGTTTTTTTACACGTATCTTACACGTTTCTTACAAAACATTCGACAAAAAGTCGCAAACAATATCGGTGTCTTGGAGTCGGCCTGAAATCAGACAACACAACATTTGTTGGAGATAATTGGTCCTGGCCAGTTCTTCGTTTTTAAAAGAATTTCAACAAGATATTTAAAAGGTTTTTAAACCAAATGCCAATACAACGAATATTAATTATGTGAGAGAAATATGATAAAGGTTTTCCTCATCTGAGGCGCCAAAATAATAGCATGGGATGGGAGCACAGCAGCAAATATGATAAAGGAAGGAGGTCAACTAGAATGGGGAACGACCTTGAGATGATGCCCCAAGGGAATAAGAGGGAGATCGAATTTACGGCAAGGGAGGGACACAGTAACGGGCATTTAAATAACACTCGAAACAAATGGCCCGGACAATTGTTCCGTCTTCATCAATCCGAAAATCGGTCATTTATGCCTAGCGCGCCATCTTCTTTATTTGTGGCTAATGTTTGTATCTCGGATGAGGGTTCCTTCCCATACCGTTTGATATGTTATCTTTTGACTGATAGAAGGCGCACAGCATTGTAATTTACTGTATCTAACTCTAGAACCCTTTATATATATATCGTTGTCTGTCTTCCTGATTTTGACTTTTTATTGTACACTCAAAGAGGGAACGTATGAACGACTTAGTGTTCCATGACATGACAGCTATGTGTTCTGTTCATATAACTCTGGTTCGCTACCAGAGATATTTTGGCGCCAAAGAACTGAATACTCGTCTTCTAATCGTTGAATCCCCTTTGTTCCCAGTCTCCAGATTCATAGTACTTATAACAGTGGATTACGTCATCATTTATTGTGGCCGTTAGGTCGAAGTGCAGTATCATTTCTTAGTCAAGCTTTTTATTTTAATATCTTCTGATGAAGGTTGCTAGAATTGATATACTGAGAAAATCATCAAATGATAAAGTGGTATAAGGCCTTCTTCATTTTGACTACTAATTTAGATTTCTTATTTCTTTTAGAACTAAAGACATTTTTAAGTTAACAAGTTCTTCCCAATATGTTAAAATTGCTATAACACCAGATAATATTAAAACAATTAAGAAAATTCTTTAAAACAACTATTGTGACACGTTTACAGGCTGCTGTAAAAATACCATAATGAAACTACAACAATCAGTACTAACAAGCAGACGAGGCGATCCGGATGTGACGTCATTTTAAGCCGCTATTTGCAGACATTGTTGACTTGAACCTATGGCTGAGTCCACTTGAGGAAAACGGAAAATGTGGGTCACTTTGATGGCGACTAAAGGTTTTGGTAGCAAAGTGCTTGCAATAGTAGAAGAATATATTTAGAGAGGGAGAGAGAAAGACAGAGAGGGAGCGAGAGAGAGAGAGAGAGAGAGAGAGAGAGAGATAAAGAAAGAGAAAAGGGAGGGAGAGAGAGGTAGACAGAGATAGAGAGAGGGGGAGAGATAGAGAGAGGGAGCGAAGGAGAGAAAGAGGGGGTAGAAGCACCCACTGTTAGGAATTCTATGAAGAAAAGTGTGAAAAATAACCTCCTTGGCCGCAGGGCCGGCCCTAGAGTATGCGGGGCCCAAGGCAGAAAAGGATGAGAGGGGCCCCTTGGCCGTCCATGAATGAGGTCATAAACGATTTTCAACCTCCTCCCTTTTCGTCACTTGTCGTCACAAAAGTTACCGTCTCTCCCCATCAAAGCCGTATTTTCTATTTGAAAATGAGAATGTTTCAAATCATCTTTTGGTCATTTAAGTTTGCATTTGGTGTAATGCTGCACTCTAAAATTATAGCACGCGTGAAGCCATGAAAAACTTCATTCAATAAAAAGCAATCAAATATATGGAGAATTTATTTAAAGTTGCACGTTTTGATGTGACGTCATAGTTCTTAAACTCCCCCTCGTCACACATCGTCACAAATGTTTGACTACCCTCCCTCATCTAGGCGTGTGACGTCATTTATGGACGGCCACAAGGTAGCAGATATCTAAGCAAATTTTCGTCAGTTCCAATAGTAAGACATCAAGAAGGTGTTGTCCAGTACTTTCTTCTTCTTCTAGAAAACGTATGTAGAGCTCATGAATTACCTCAGAATATCCACCTCTCTTATCTTATCTTAGATATACAGACGCTCCTTCTATGCAGAAGATAATTGCGTCAACAGACCATGAGAGATGATCTGTTGGCAAGTGATGTAGAGGTCACAGGTCACGGCTATAGGGGTTCCACGCATTACCCCAGCCGCCTAACTATTGTCTAGTTAGGTACCCATTCGGAGCTGGGTGACTCGGGGACTCCTCGAGTGGATTCGAACTCGTGACCATCGGTATGACAGTCGAGGGCGCTACCTCTCGACCACCATGTCCTGGGCTTACATAGTGAATACATCTGTTCTTGATCACTTTTATCGGGTGTGAAATCAAGTATTATTGAAAAGTATTTAGGTAATTTTGCTATTTCTGCTATGATTTTCCGTATCATATTTCCCATCAACAAAATGAGATCGTTTTTGAATTCGCTTTCCCAAGTAGATATCATGAATTTCATCAGTTTGTATTCTTCGAACATGCTTCTTGAAAACCGGATCAAATTTTTTCCAACAGTTCAAAGAGTCCCAAAAAGTTTCCATCGTGTGGCTGCTGTAATTTATCGACTGAACTTCGAAAGGCCATGCTGTGCTCAGCAAGAAATTGGACAATGTCGATGAGACGTTGAAATACACTAAGCCAATGAGACTTCTGATTGTTTATTAATGTTTGACTTTGCCAGTCAATTGTGCATCGTGCTGTTAGCCTGTTTTCCAGCTCAAAACATTTCATGGTAGATGCGATATACAACAAGCAAACTTTGAACAAAATTTCTCACATATTTTTGATTTTTCACTTCAAAAGATTTTGATGTTTTTAAAAATGAGTTAAAAATATTTTAAAAAAAGGATTTTAAATCTTTAAATCTTAAAATAAATTTCAGATTAAAAAAAACCGCGATGATCTCAAGCCGATTATGTCATACATAGGTCTTCGTTATTGATTCACTTCTCAAAATAGAACGTTCTTTAAATAAACGACTAAATATTTCCTAAATTAAGAAGAGGAAACAAAATGCGCAGTGAAAGGTGATCTGGGAATAAGGATATTAGAAGTTCAGGGTTGGTGCAAAAATGTGCGATCGCCTTACTGGAAAGAGTGTGGGAGGAGATTTAGTAACATTATAGCTGAATTAAAAAAATGGATGTCAAGGTATAAAATTATTCAAGGAAGCAGAAGGTAAGCAAAACTATGGGTAGGTCTATTTGTATGTGATTAGTAAAAACTATGGGTAGGTCTATTTGTATGTGACTAGTAAAAACTAGGGGTAGGTCTATTTGTATTTGACTAGTATCAATTATTGGTAGGTGAATTTTTATGTGACTAGTAAAAACTATTGCTATGCGTAGGTCTATTTGTATGTGACTAGTAAAAACTATGGGTAGGTCTACTTGTATGTGACTAGTAAAAACTATTGCTATGAGTAGGTCTATTTGTATGTGACTAGTAAAAACTATGGGTAGGTCTATTTGTATGTGACTAGTAAAAACTATGGGTAGGTCTATTTCTTTGTGACTAGAAAAAACTATGGGTAGGTCTTTTTGTATGTGATTAATAAAAACTATGAGTAGGTCTATGTGTAAGTGATTAGTAAAAACTATGAGTAGGTCTATTTGTATGTGACTAGTAAAAACTATGGGTAGGTCTATTTGTATGTGATTAGTAAAAACTATGAGTAGGTCTATTTGTGCGTGACTAGTAAAAACTATGGCTATGGGTAGGTCTACTTGTATGTAACTAGTAAAAACTATTGGTAGGTCTATTTGTATTTGACTAGTAAAAACTATTGGTAGGTGTATTTGTATGTGACTAGTAGAAACTATGGGTAGGTGTATTTGTATTTGACTAGTAACAATTATTGGTAGGTGAATTTGTATGTGACTAGTAAAAACTATGGGTAGGTCTATTTGTATTTGACTAATAAAAACTATTGGTAGGTCTATTTGTATTTGACTAGTAAAAACAAAACATTTTTATTGTGGTGGAAGAATGAGATTTGAAATAATCTTAATGTATTAACAATTTATATCAAATTCAGGGCTAATGCACTCAAAAGAAATTTTATTGGATGGGATTTGATTAAAAACAATTTACCTTATAGTTGCTCGTGTTTCTTAAATTACTCAAGCGAGGATAAGGGCTGAGTCAATTTCCTTGAGTATAAATAAAGAATTTTACATTAAAAACTTAAAAAATTAAATGCCATACAATTTTTCTTTTGTTTTAAAATACATACTAATATATAGAATATAGAGCGCACTAATTTTACACATGAGGAAATGTAAGGGAAAAAAAAGTTGCATTTTATTTAATTTCTCGAGCGTAAAGTTATGATTCCTGATCAAATAAAGGTTAAGATTTTCTGGAAAATTTAAAACTATTATTTTTGAAAAGAATAGTATTTAAATAAAAAACAAACAAACAAACAAACTTTCTAATTGGCAAACAAATTGGCCTCTCCATAACAACAATCCGATAATAATGATCATGATTATCCGAAATAATTTTCCCTTTCAAATACATTTCAGACGAATTAATTCGTGTAAGTCCGTATGTTCATTTCTAAATATACCCAATTTTGACCTTCCCCAAAACGAATATTCTTTAGAGATAAGGGGTAAGATATTTTTGGTTGTTAAGAAAACTTAAAATGAATTTATTGAAATTGACGTAGTTAAGATTTTTTACTTATATTTCTGCCAGCGACAATACATTTCAAGACAATTATGTTTCAAAAATGTAATTAAGAAATTAGAGAACAGTCGTACCTCGAGATACGAATGCCTCACGATACGAACAATCCAAGATATGAAAGGCCAGTAGAATATTTGTTTGTTTTTTCAAAGCACGGAAAAATCCAAGATGCAAATAAAAAACAACAACAAAACGCGCAACTGACGACAGTGGGCATCACGTGACTGAAAAGATTCAAACGGGTCGTGTTGTTGCGCAGTTCAATGATATTTGCCTGGCCCGTTTCAGAAAAAAATGGAAAAAGTTGGCGAAAACAAGCTTTCTTGGATCAATATTTTGCTAAGTGACATCGGTATGGGAAGTAAATTTATTAAAAAATAGCTTCCGATAAATATTAAAAATATCATGACTATTACACGAATATTGGTTTTAAACTATTGACTGACGGGATTGTTCAAAATGTTGATACAATTTATTGTATCGATTGTGAGCAATCGTCTGCCTACCACGATTCTAACACTTCGCCTACTTATCAAACCAAATGAAAAGCTCATTAAGCTAATGGCAGTAATGGAGTCTGATTCAGAGATAGAAAATGACGACAGCTCTTCGGATGAATTACTGCGTTACAAAATGGGAACAAAATTTCCTGAATCCATTAACCCTCTACAATGGTGGAAACTAAATGAACGGCGATATCCAATAATGTTATTACTTGCCACGAACGTTTTGTGCATACCAGTTACCTCAGTTCCATGCGAATTATTGCTCCGCTCGGATGCTTATATTGCCAATTAGAACCGCTCATCACGTGAACCAAATAATGTCAACACACTTGTGTTTTTGAGTAATTGGTTAAAAGATGATATTTAAAGGAGAGATTCCAGTGTTATTTAGATTTTCAACAAGAACGTTAAATCAGCGTTATTTATGACATCATACATTTTAATTTTTGGTTTTAACGGAAATTAAAGATTAATTTATTAAGGTAACGATTAAATTTAAATTAATCGCTAACAGCCCTAAAAACCGATACTCAACCAGCAATTAAAACTCTCATAAAATGCAAGACTAGGCAATAACCATGAATAAGCTTAGACTGCAATAATATTCTTCATGGAAGGAGTGTCTGTAGCAGATAAGATACACACACTATATTGAGATAACTGTCGGGCATTCAGGCCAACAAAATTTTTATAATTATATAGTCTAGAGCAAAATTTTCTAAATGAGATATAACTTTTAAAAAGCGCAATTTGAGCGTGACTGTCACATTTGTTAATTTTTTTTTAAGAATTGGAAAAAATATATATGTGGCGTAAAAAGGGTGGGGGATAAATACAATAATTAATAATATAAGTCGGAGGCATGCAATTTTCTTAAGTTAGAACTAATTATCCTTCCTAAAAGATGGGACGAATATTATATCAAGTGACTTTAATAGAACCAAAGTTCTCATGGCATCGTAGCGGCCATAGTTTGAGGATTATTTCTCTCTCTCTCTCTTTCTCTCTCTCTCTCTCTCTCTTGCTAAACGCAAACCTCCCTGACCATTCATCCCATGACCTTCCTCACTCTTGCTTACACACTCCTTTCATCACCCTCGACCCGCTACCCTTGCGATCCGACCCTCATCCCCTCCTCACTAACCATCCTTGCTTTCGTCCTCAAACCTTTCTCTAAACTACGGTTATTTACCCCCTCGCCATAGCACGCTCTCTTCCACGCACTCATTAACCTCCCTCCCCCATCCTTGCCCCGCCCCAATCCAGGTCATGTGGTAAAAAATAATCTGACAGGAGTACAATATGAGCCCCACCATTCCCCCCCATATGATCCTATTAAGTCTGGTGTAATTAACGACCACACAGGGTTGAGTCTACGTCAGGTTATAGTTAGTGTAAAATCGCCGGTATGGGGGGAGGGAGGGGTGTGTGATTCGAGGATGAAGAGGTCACTTCCCTGTAGTTTTAATGTAAACAAGTCCATGGACTTTACAAGATCATTTCAACGGAAAATTAGGTACAGCGGGATCCTGAGTCAAGAAAACAATGTGTCTTCATTTTTTAAAATTTTTTAAAAAGCTTTTTAGGGCTAAATATATGTTTACTTCGCACTCACATCCCCAGCGTTAATAATGCTCTTACGCCTCCAAGAGTTGATATTTTAGACGACAAGTTGAAGAATAAGAAAGAGAAATATCAGGGTACATTTTTCCTTTTTTGAAAAAATAAAAGTAAAAGTAGAAAACCAAAGAGTCAGTGGCGTAGCTTTGGGAGAGGGATGAGGTCCAAATTCAAAAGTCCCCCGGCCCTCCATTTGAGGGGGCCTCCTAATTAGTGTCCGAATTTTTAAAACATTAATATTACACCACCGCCATGTATGTGTGACCCTAAAAAATGTTAAGCCTCCTGGCCCCTACACCCCTACAAATTTGTTGCCTACGCCACTGCAAAGAGTTCGGGAAAAAAAAACTAGGATGAAAAACATTGCTGACTCTTTTCTGGTAGCCGGAGAGTCTGTCAATGAAAAACATCCAACACTACAGTTAGCACTCGAGTCGACAAGTTTTTTCTCAGTATCAATAACAGCTTAGATGTCCCAACTTCAAACGGAAGAGGTGGGAAATGGTTAAAAAAAAAACTCCGTGAGAATGATAAAAGACGAAGATTGCAATTGGGTGCCAGTCTGCAATCGTTCATAAGCACCGGAAAACGCTGGACGTGCTGTCCACATGGGTTTGAAACGCGACTAATGAATTCAGTCAGAGTTTAAGGGTTCAGAAGGAACAAAGGATCGACATGAATAGGTTTGGGGTCGCTTGACGTGACATAATATGTCAAGGGAAAAAAGGGGTCGGGAGCAGGGGTAAAAAAAGAAAAGAAGATATGATGAGTTGACATGTTTGTTACAAGTGGTTCGTTACTCGCCATAGAGAAATGTACAAAAAGGAAACCGCGTCTCTAAGCTCTACTCTCCCTATTTCCTATCTCAAACATCTCGTCGGATTTCTCGCGTTTTCTCCATGAATTTCTTCAATTTGATGCGTAGAAAGATTGTTAGTTTGTGTTTTATTTTTCCAAAAACTCCCATTTCATTAAAAAAAATTATAATTGAATTTAGGATCACAAAATAGGGAAGACCCCATGGCAGTTACCATTTTCGAGCGCCTGATCCGCTCTTAATGGTTCGCACGTTTGGTTAAGTAAGACTACGGTTTCTAATAAATCAATGTGTCTTCCTTCCATATGTGGAAGATGCTTCTGGATCTCTCCCTAGGCACCAATTAGTCAATGTATGATATCAACGTCACTCCCACACTCTCTCACACACTCACAAAGTAGTGTTGGTGTCTTCATGTTTGGTACACGCTGATCTCGTCCTCACCATAAAGCGTAAACGTCATTAGAGTCGTATACATTATGCATTTAATAGGGTAACTATTACAAATTAACACTCTTAAGTCTCCCCCTTAAAGTATATTCGAAGTCAGTAAATGTTTGAATATTTTATAAGACCACGCATCGAATTCCCTGAGCGTCTTGTCGGCAGGTTATTTATTCATACAAGCCCTGATCACCACCATGAGGTTTTTATACAACGTTGTAAAATAACCCCACCACTCAGTACATCATTGGGGTAGGTTTTCAGTAGAATTTTTGTTTATTCGTGTTTGCACACAAATGTAGCAACATGACGGAACAATTAATTCTGTTGATGGTTAAATTTATTTCCGTACCAAAAAACCTCCTGTGACTTATTTCGTTAATAATTTATTTTATTTATTTTTACGCGTTGGATTCTCAGAGGGAAGAATCGGAGAATCTCTATTACACTCGGTAAAGAATGACAATAAATATTCCTCAAACTACCGTGCGAGGGAATCTGTGGCTCTATTGCTATTACTAAAGTGATCAGAAAGTCCAATAAAATCTACATCACGTGGAAGTGGGCACGCGCTCAATGGTAAGTGGAGCAACTCGTGGACCCTGTGGGAACGAGGTGACCTTGGGTTCATCGGGGAAAGTGGTCACAAGGTCGCGCGGGCAATGGAGTTATGTTATTGGTTTGGGGCAAGGTACTGATCCTGTCATATCTGGTTAGGGAAACTAAGTTTTGCTAGTGTCGTCAGGAATCTTTGAGGTTCTCAGTGGTGTTAGATACACAGTCGGGAGACGGTACCGGGGCGGGGAACTGGGCGAGAGAGAGAGAGAGAGAGAGAGAGAGAGAGAGAGAGAGAGAGAGAGAGAGAGAGAGAGAGAGGAGGGAATGGGTCAGGTTGGGTGAGAGAGTATAAACAGTCGAGGTGTTTAAGACTGATAGGGTCTGGGGTGGGTGAGTGTGTATGAAGGGTTCTGGGTTGGAAAGTATAAAGATGTTGGTATTACGTTTCTCTCTTCAATCGTTCTTTGCATTTCAGTTCATAGAGTGGGTTTAATAATAACAAGAAGAATAGACATTTGGTTTGAGTTTGTTTTTATTTAAAGAAAGAAATGTTGTCATAAATACATAAATAATTGCCTGTTTTTGAGTAAGTTTAAAATAGCATTACATAATTTTTTGTAAATTTGACTATAGAAATTAATTTTAACAAAAAAAA
>MUZC01000142.1:448044-469501 GCA_002072015.1 Radix auricularia
AAAAAAAAAAAATTAAAACAACAGCGTTATTCACTACTAATAAAAAAAATTGGCATCAAATATTATTTATTATTTAATTGTGATTGTTAGGCATTTCAATCTTAAACCATCTACAAAAGAAAACTAAATTGCTTCAATGTCAGTTTTATCCTTATGTGAAAATGCATAGATCTACATTTATATCGTTGAGCTAACATCATCAAATTAATAATCTTAATGACACAATCAAATCAAAAAATTCAAGTAGATCTAGACTACGTAATATTGAGTAGGCCTTAAAATATTTGAAATTTTTGAATTTGGACAAGAAAAACTACAAATATATGAATATATGTATAAAGATTAGTGCAGTTTCAAATACCACAAATATTCCTTGAAATTTAGTTTCATTTACAGTCAATATGCTAATGGGGTGAAAGAAAGAGCGTTTATAAGATTGTGTAGCCACCGTATTCAAGGGGATGGTATGGCGCTCATAATGTCTAGGCACCTTATTTTAACATCAGCTAATATCGGGTAGCCATCAGAGCTGGTTGGACGGGTGGACTTAGAAACTAATGTCGGGTAGCCATCAGAGCTGGCTGGACTTAGAAACTAATGTCGGGTAGCCAGCCATCAGAGCTGGTTGGACTTAGAAACTAATGTCGAGTAGCCAGCCATCAGAGCTGAGTGGACTTAGAAACTAATGTCGGGTAGCCAGCCATCAGAGCTGAGTGGACTTAGAAACTAATGTCGAGTAGCCAGCCATCAGAGCTGAGTGGACTTAGAAATAATGTCGGGTAGCCAGCCATCTGAGCTGAGTGGACTTAGAAACTAATGTCGGGTAGCCAGCCATCAGAGCTGGTTGGACTTAGAAACTAATGTCGGGTAGCCAGCCATCAGAGCTGGTTGGACTTAGAAACTAATGTCGAGTAGCCATCAGAGCTGGTTGGACTTAGAAACTAATGTCGGGTAGCCATCAGAGCTGGTTGGACTTAGAAACTAATGTCGGGTAGCCAGCCATCAGAGCTGGTAGGACTTAGAAACTAATATCGGGTAGCCAGCAATCAGAGCAGAGTGGACTTAGAAACTAATGTCGGGTAGCCATCAGAGCTGGTTGGACTTAGAAATTAATATCGGGTAGCCAGCCATCAGAGATGAGTGGACTTAGAAACTAATGTCGGGTAGCCAGCCATCAGAGATGAGTGGACTTAGAAACTAATGTCGGGTAGCCAGCAATCAGAGCTGGTTGGACATAGAAACTAATGTCGGGTAGCCATCAGAGCTGGTTGAACTTAGAAACTAATGGCGGGTAGCCATCAGAGCTGGTTGAACTTAGAAACTAATGCCGGGTAGCCATCAGAGCTGGTTGGACTTAGAAACTAATGTCGGGTAGCCAGCCATCAGAGCTGGGTGGACTTAGAAACTAATGTCGGGTAGCCATCAGAGCTGGTTGGACTTAGAAACAAATGTCGGGTAGCCAGCCATCAGAGCTGGTTGGACTTAGAAACTAATATCTGGTAGCCAGCCATCAAGGTTGAGTGGACATAGAAACTAATGTCGGGTAGCCATCAGAGCTGAGTGGACTTAGAAACTAATGTCGGGTAGCCAGCCATCAGAGCTGGTTGGACTTAGAAACTAATGTCGGGTAGCCATCTGAGCTGAGTGGACTTAGAAACTAATGTCGGGTAGCCAGCCATCAGAGCTGGTTGGACTTAGAAACTAATGTCGGGTAGCCATCAGAGCTGAGTGGACTTAGAAACTAATGTCGGGTAGCCATCAGAGCTGGTTGGACTTAGAAACTAATGTCGGGTAGCCATCAGAGCTGGGTGGACTTAGAAACTAATGTCGGGTAGCCATCAGAGCTGGTTGGACTTAGAAACTAATGTCGGGTAGCCAGCCATCAGAGCTGGTTGGACTTAGAAACTAATGTCGGGTAGCCATCAGAGCTGGTTGGAATTAGAAACTAATATCGGGTAGCCATCAGAGCTGGTTTAGAAACTAATGTCGGGTAGCCATCAGAGCTGTTTGAACTTATAGTCACCTTTAGACCAAGGGAACATATGAATTCTTATAAGATTTAATAAATGGGGTGAAAGCGAAAGAAGAGCATTGACAACATTATGTTTCCTTATGTCCTAGCAATTCTTCACAAGTATGATGTGAATGTTTCTTTTATTAATATATGTATTGTTTTTTCCACGTAAAGCGCTGTGAGCCCGGCGCTATATAAATTATCATTTTTTTATTATTATTATTAATTTGAAAAAGAGCAATAATTGAAAATACTGGGAATAAATTACGACCTATGCATAGATGATAAACTCGTATTTTTGTCCTAAAATTAAAAACAATGCAAGACACGACAGGTAGCTGGCCACTATTTTAGGGCAGCCGGACTCTTAAGAAAACAAAACTAATAACACAGGTGACCAAAATAAACCGGAGCCCGGAGCCACTCTTCTTGGCAGAATTTACACTAAAAGCCTTTACGCACTTGGAAGAGGCACCTCACACACATATTTTGTGAAATCAAAGTTAGGGAACGGGCTATAATTTTAACGTCCAGTTAAGTATTATGACTTTTACAGAAAACGGTGAGTTTAAGGAGCTGATGCTCAGTATTTATATTTTTAAAAAAGTCAAAAGTCAAATACAAAATGGATAACAGTTTTCATCGAGCCTTACATTTAATAAGTAAGTATCTTACATAGAAAGTGCAGATCTTTGTAAGCAATTGTCTTTATGTGATCCTACAAATAAAATGATAACAGTAATAACACATTATTTGTAACGAAGATATTTTGATAAGGACACGCCAAGAGCGTAATACTGATGACGTAAGAAAAATTTGAAAGTAAATGATACAAAATTCTGAAGAAAAAAATTTCCATAAAAAAAATAAAACATTCATAAAAATGAACAGGGAAGAAATAAAGCCAAAAAATAACCCGGTCAAATAAGCTAGAGGCATACCGAAAAAGCATGGATTTAACCTGGAAGCAACTCTAAAGAAAATCAAGGGAGCGAGATGAATGGAAAATTGTTGTAGACGGCCTATGCCCTAGGAGTAGTAAAAGACATATTAACAAAAAATATCTAATTTTTCCCAGATTAACCAGGATATTAAATATCTTTTTTTCCCTATAATCATTTTCTTCTATGTTTGGTAATGGGCTCACGAAAAAATGCTTTGATCATACCGGTTACTTTGCACTAATTACTTAGTCAATTATAAGACTCATTACTTGAGAGTATTTTGAGAAACACGATGTGCTTAACTTTTTCAAAGATGTTTGAAAGAAAGTAAGATTGTTATACAAGAATTATACAAAAAGTTTGTCAACGATTTCGTTTCCTGACTTTATTTTACTATGAGTCTCTTATTAGGTATCATACGTCACAAAATTAAGTTTGACCTTAAATAACTATAAAAAAAAAAGAATTATCCCATTCATAAAAACGTTCATAATATTCTTTATTTGAGGCAATAAGTAAAAGGCTATAAGTTAACTTTTATGCGTATCTAAGAAAAAACAAAAAATTTCACTTGTACGGATTAGTAAAAGTTGCACAAATAGTATCTCTGACCTTGCTAGCCATTAATACATTTCTATGCATGCTTAAATAAACGATGTAAATTCTCTAGTGAACTGGATAATTATCTTTTAAAATTTAATAAGTAAGAATAAAAATATGTTCCTATTATTTTCTTGACATCATATGGCATAAAATAGGTTCACACATTGTATGATATAAATTTGAATCTTTAAAGAATATCTTATACAAATTTTAAGGAACCTTGAATAAGGAATTAACGAAAATCCATGAAAACTAGATGAAAACTAGGTAGCATAGCAGTTTTGAAATATTAACTAAAAAACCTTTAACATTTTGACAAATTTACATAAATGTAGCAATGCCTATAAAATAAAAGCGGTTAAATTGTGTTGAACATAAATTGTTTGAAATTGCTTGGTCATTTCTTTTTACATTTTTTAAAAAGTAAAAGACATGCATTTTAGTCCAAGGGACCAGAGAAACGTTTTTGAATACTGTGAATTTAGTGTAAATATTTAGTAAATAAAAGATGGTTGTGTCTCAAAAAAAAAAACAACAACAACAAAAAACCAAAAACAACAACAAAACAAAACCGAGATACAACCGCTGCGTAGCATACGCCACAGACCTATTCATCGATAATGCAAAGAAAGGACACAAACAGTACGAAGAAATGAAAACAACGCGAGTGAACGTCGGGGGAGTGGGTTAAGGAACCGCCAACACATTGTTGGTCATGAGACATGCACACTGCAATTGTTGTTGCCTGCCCCCTCGACCCTGCACCACTCTGGCTTGCCAAACCATAAACTGTGAATGGTTGACTCTAGCGAGAGTCATTCATCGTGCTTATTTTCACACGTCTTGTGCTTGCCCTGGTGAATTATATATTATAGAGAATCTAGGCGTTCTAGGGACTAGTATCTATCCTTTTTTCACTCTATTCTTCTTTACTAGAAACACTCTTGGTAACTTCTTGCTTCCAAACACAAAGTCCCAGACTCATGTACAAATAAATTCTGTTTATTTACTTACTTCTTTAATTATGGTTACTCTAACTAACGCTCGTCTCTATCTCAGTGTGTGTCCCTATCTGTCTGTGTTCCTATCTCCGTCTGTTCCTATCTCCGTGGTAAGTTACATAATTTGCCTCCATATCCTCAAGCATTAATTTGAACTGTCGATAGTTGAGTGCCCTTGCTATGATTATGTTCACCACACTTACAACAGGCTTTATCACATGCTTTAAGTCCAGTGCAGCTTTACAAAGGCATTCATGATGCAAAATTCAATGAAATGACAAGATATCACTGTCGGTGTCTTGTGATTGTAACTTGTTTTTTAAAAAGCTTAACCATACCCACATTTTTTCCAGTAAAAGCTGTGGCCCCATCTGTTGTAATGCTTGCCATTCTATTCCATAACAAGCAACTTTTCTCAACACAATTTACAGCTCACTCAAACAAGTCCTGACCAGTAGTTGTACTTCCAGGCCTAGTAGTTTCTCTGTGATGACAAAATGCTCATTAATTCCACGGATAAAAATGAGCAACTGCACATTGTCCTCATTGTCGCTGCTTTCATCTCGTGCCAATGAAAACCAAACAAAATCTTTGCTCGTGGTCTTCAGCTGTTCTGTTAGTTCGTCACTGATTGAGTCAATGCGTCGCACTATAGTCCTTCTTGGCAATAAGACGTTTTCAAATGTGCTTCTCACATCAGGATATAATACACTTGCACAATCTACCATACACTGCTTAACAAACTCGCCATCCAAAAACGGCTTATCGCGTTTAGCGAGGTTGTGGGCTATCATGAAACTTGCCTCTGTAGCTTCTTTAACTTTGTAACATAATTTCTTTCGTTCTTCCCCAGAGAGTTTGCCGCACTTTGCCCAACCCGGCCCATAGAGATATAAACATCAAAGTACTATAAAAAAATATTAGTAAAGAATATCGCCTATTGAGTCATTAAGACAATTAAAATGTTTATTCACATGTACAGGAAACTAGAAATATGTAATAAACAATATCATTTCAGATTTGTATATTTAATATTTCGTGGGAAGACCAGACACTACAGTGAAAGTGAAAGTTTCATAGAACATTTGCCATTCCATTTAAAGATGATAGAAACAACGTTTTTTAAGAGACTCATAAAATACTAAAGTAATTATGTTACTTCTAAGTGCAATTACAAACGGACGGATAAAATTTGGATTTTCCCCTCAAATTGATACCACCTCGCTAAAAATTTGACAACTTGTTTAGTAGATGATAATAAGTGAAAACCCTGATTTTTTTTGTCGCTTTATTTAGATGAGTTTTTGGGGGAAAACCCAGTTCTCAGGTCAAGATGTGTTGTTTCTTAATACTTGGAAACTAATCAGCTGTCTCAGGCGACGTGGTTCAGAGATTATACGGAAAACCCAAGGTCTAGGGTCGAGAGTTTTGTCTGAGAGCTATGTGTTAAGTTTGTGAACGTCAGCAGTTTACAGTGGATTCTCTGTCCTTTGTGGAGGTCTATAGTTGATGAGTGGCGCATGAGAGGCGATTAAAGAGGTCCAGTGGTTTCCTTGAGAAGGATATTTTTAGTCAACTTTCAACACAAAAAAGATTTGAAGATGAAAAAAAAAAAGAAAAGGATTGAAGAATAGGTTGTTTTTTTAATTGTCCAAGGAATACATTGCAAAACAATAAATTTTATAAATGATGAAAGGCGTAATCAACAAGATGAAGTATGCTGGATGACACACGAGCTGTAGTGAAGGGTTTGGGATGTCATTGTATTAATACATTGATTAAATACATATTCTGCGTAATGTAATGTTATGAAAAATAATTGACATATTCTTAAGCCTCTCATAAAAATATATGCATATAAATAAATAAATAAATATATATGTGACCCCCACCCCCCCAGTCACATCTCATCTCATCCACTGACGTTAAATGTCACAGATCTCGTGATTACTGACCCGTGTTCACTCACAACAAAACATCTTTTAACACTCAACAGTCGACAACTCGGTTTAGTATTTCGCACCAACAAACTCGGTCATACATCTTCAGAATAAAAATCCATTTTTTGTATCGAAAGAAGGTTGTCAAACTAATGGTGGCCAGCCAGTGTCATAAAGAGCACTGACTGTCTTCAGATTACATATTGGATTATCCGGCTGACTCACTTTAGACAGACATGAACTTTTAGTCTAAAAGTAGGCAGTGTTATGTTGACCTATGTATAAGTATAAGGGGGGTCTCAATGACAGATCCAGTATAATATAGAATTATGAGGGAAATCCATACATTTTTAAAGGAAACTTATGGTAGTCCATATAGTACGTTTGGGAACAGGTCATTTGAGGTTAAAATAGTGGACTAAGATTTGTCAGATACCTACAAAAATTAAAAGCGGTGTTTTCGGATATTTAAAAAAAAAAACAATAAAGACGTCAAATAACAATTTAGAAGTATAAATAACAAAATATAGTCTAAAGTCAAAATTATTTTAAAAAAAAAAAAAAAAAAGAAGACAACGAACGAACAAACAAACAAACAAACAAAAATCATGAAAATTAGAAGACAGTTTACGGGGCAATTTCCAAAAAAAAAAAATTAAAATTACACGAGGTTTTGGATTTTTAATCAACCCTCTAAATATCATTACTAAAAGTCCCAAAACGAAATTTGATGAAACAAAAAGTTTACAATTTGAGGTTGAAATACATTGATACCAATCACATTTTTGTTACGAGCTGTGAAACTTTGCAGCAGTGTTACCAGGTACAGCGCATGTGACGCAAATTTCCAAACGGATTTGAAATATCTTTGACCGTAAGACGTTGAAGCCCATTTAGTGAATATCTGTTTTAGATCATGGGGCAAGGATTTCGTAAATCTTTGTTTAAAATAGTGTTGAAGGACAGTTTTCTTCCCCTGTTAACAACGTTTTATGAGTAATTATCTCACTAAAAAGTATGACAAAGCAACTCTATAAATAATAATAATAATAATAATAATAATAATAATAATAATAATAATAATATTCCAGTAAGGAACTGTGCTCACAGCGCTTTATATAAGATAATGACATATAGCTGGGGTTCTATGTTGACAAATCATGCATTTTTGTGCTACAAACACCAAACCTGGCACAGATGTTCATTTTGTGTTACAAACACCAAACCTGGCACAGATGTTCATTTTGTGCTACAAACACCAAACCTGGCACAGATGTTCATTTTGTGCTACAAACACCAAACCTGGCACAGATGTTCAGTTTTTTATGCTAAATAAAATGTGATACGGGGCCACAGCAAAATTTTGATCAGTTTCTATTTATAGTAACATTTAAAATGGCCGCTTAAAGAAATTCATGTAAGGTGACAAACTGATAATTTTTAAGCTACAAACACCAAACCTGGCACACATGTTCAGTTTATAATGCAAATCAAAATGTAAGACAGAAAATGCACAAGTTTGTTAAGTTTCTCTTTTTATTTTTTTATGGCCACAAAAGTAAATTTTGAGTATGATGATAAATTGACCTTACATTTTTGAATCTGGTTCAATTAGTTCAATTTGTGTTAGATGCTTGAACTGGATGTTGTACTGAAAAGTTGGCTCCACAGACACAGCTGCATAAAGCAGTGCATTTTAATCCGGCCTTGTTGCACTTACAACGCTTGGATCTGCATTCTTTTTTACAAGCACATTTCAACAGTTCACGACAAGTCATAGATGCTTGTGGCAAAACAGTCCAAAAAGGCTGCCATTGTCTGTCTATTAACTGCCAACCCCACTCACTTGGATCAGGAAGCACTGGTTGTCGTTCATGTTTCTGGCTCCGAATATGGCCTCCTTGGTAAATTGCCCGTTTGCAGTGCTGAAACAAGGCCTCACTCGTTGGAGGAATGTTTTCAATTTGGCGTCCAGTCTTTGTAAACATGTATTTCCTGGCACTGTTGACATCATGGCAGTTGCTACCTCTGTCATACAAAAGCGTCACAAAACGCTCCAGAACTGACATGTTCTGTTAGTTCAAATGGAGCACAACACAGTTTTTGAAATGTGGCTGTAACATGGTCGCATTTGCTCCAGACCTCCCAAGCTGTCTTCTTGCCGATACCATTAAAACAGCTGACGGTGTCACAACCGGTAAAACTGTGAAACAAAGGCAGACACTGGGCTCTGGCAACACCTAAAACTTTGCTTATGTCATGAGCTGCAATGTATCGGAAGTCTTTTCCTGTACCCATGGCAATCTATATTTCCAGGTGAGGGTGGCGAGTCATGGCAGCCACAGAAAGAACCACCACATCTGTGTCGACAGTGCGAATCAGAATATTGCGGCAATGTTCAGCTGCATGGGCCAGGTGAAGCATCATCCGTGTGTCTGCTTCCTCGTGATTACATGGTGAAAGATTCGTGTGGTCAATGGGTTTATTGGAGATCACATCTGGACCTTGAGTGGTAACAATAAGCTTCTGTGATTGTACTGTAAGAAGATATCGGGCTAGGAATGCGAACAACTGGGTCTTGTTTGCATCCACCCGCAAGAAACTTCCCCACTGCGATGGTAATACGGTCTCTGGCGCCACACACTTTCTCTTCTCTAGTCCTGGGCACTCTCTTGTGAAAGCTTTAAAGCTGTCACTTCGATAACAGTCCCACACTACATCTAGACGATGGGAGACATTTTGCAGGGTCTGCATCACATAGGGGATAAACACCTGGTTTGCGTAGTCAGCAAATGTTCTTGCAGATCTGTGAATGTTAACAGAATGTCTCTGCCACTGTTGAGGGCTTGAAAGTCTGGAAAATGTGAAAAAAGCCGTGTTTTCAGTCTGCTACTGTGTAAACAGCCAGTTTCTACACCAACTTCCTGTAGACAACTAGGGTACATTTTAGAAAGATCAGCCAGTTTTAACACTTTTAAGTTGTCACTTGTAGATGAATGTTTTACTTCTTCGATGTACTCTGTCAACTCAGCAAAGACCAAAGCTTTTATATTTGATCAGATCTCTGATCTGCGCAGTCTACTTTAGGCTGAGATTTTCTGTATAGGCTAGTGAGACAGGCAGGGTGGTATTTCAGTTCTTGGGCAATCACATCACCTCGACTTAATTTTGCCAAAAGGTGGCTGTCTTGAAGAATCAGAGCATAGTTCCTAATCCTTTCATCCAGCTTAAAAGTAGAAGCATGTCTAAGATCCTTTGCTGGTGCTTTCTTACCACACAAAAAAAACAACTGAGATCCTTATCAACTACTCCATCTCCAGAGGATCTCTGTTCCCTGCGAGTAACCTTTTTAGCAGGTACACTTTCCTCACCTGGGTCGCAAGATGCACGTTTTCTCTTCAGTTTTGTTGTATTATATTTTAAACGACATGACATATGAAATGAAGCTTTCTTTTTCATGATTGTTTCCTCAAAACCCTCTCCATCATCCAGTCTAATTTAAAAGCCAGGTGACAGTGCGCCACATTCAACAAACTTAGTAAGATTTTCAGCCAAAGTCACATATGTAAATCCTTGATTTGTTTGTCTGGCATTAGCGGGCACTCTAATTTTTCTTTGGTATTTTTCTGACAAAGCGCACACATATGCCAGTTAGTGGGTTGAAAACTAGCAGCATCTTGGTTTTCATGGCTTACATTATGATTATCCATGGCTGAATAAAACGTGGCTGCACAATCTAAAAGAAAGAGAAAAATTAATGTTTAAACAATTTAAAAAATCTCATAGACAGCAATCCAAAATTTATACTGCAGTTTAGATGCTATGACGAATGATAATGAAATAAAAAATTTAATGCATGCATAAACCTGACCTTATATAAAGTTAACCAAGATGGAGCACCAAAAAGGCCCAACAGCCTGTACATCAACAAGCTCCTATTACTACTACTACTACAAAAGTATTATTATTAATTTATTATTATGATTATGATTATCACTACCAGTTTGTTGTTTTTTTTTAATGTGATTACTGATCCAATATAAATTATCCGCATCCTATATTATATTATCATTATCTAACAAAAATGAATGAAAGCACTTTTGCAGCAAAATAAAAGCTAGTACTTACCCAAATCAATGAATCTTCGCCTTTTCGGAGTTTCCTAAGACACTTTCACTTTCTGTTTGTGTTCGGCCATCTTGCGATTCAGTTTGTGCCGCACAGTACTCTCGCACTGAAGGCTTTATTTTCATTCTAAAAGAATGTGTACTCGGTAAACAATAAAATAATCAAATAGGACAAATCTTTTAGTTAATTTTTGTATAAAAAAGGATTTTTTTTCTATGTTTAGGCTGCTTTAGAAAACTTTGTTGTAATATATATGATTTGGAAATAAATAAATTCCTACGTGTCTGCAAATAGTCCCTACGCTTTATGATAACATACGTTAAAAAAACCCAAATATTTGTTTTGGCTCTGTTTCTAAATTTAAAATATTATTATTTGTGAACACATTTTAACTCATGTCATGTTTGTAGCATGATGATGCACGATCTATATTTATAAATGCAACATAGAACCCTAGCTAATACATATATAAAAGTAATACATTAACATTCATATCATAACAACCACCTTAATTACAATACTTAACACAAGTTCAACATTAATCATTAAAAGAAATGTTGTTTCATTAATTTTAAAATTAAACTTGGAAAAGATCTGTCTTAAGTGCAGTCTTGAAGGTTTTGATTGTTTTAATACTACGGGTGTATAATGATCAATAGAGAATTCCATTGTTTGGCTGCACTGAAAGAGAAAGACCTTTCATCAAATGTTTTAGTGCTTGTCTTAGGAACATAGAGAATTCGTTGTTTGGCTGCACTGAAAGAGAAATACCTTTCATCAAATGTTTTAGTGCTTGTCTTAGGAACATAGAGAATTAGTTGTCTGCAAAAATAGAAGCCTGACATTAATTAAATTTCAAAGTACACAATATGAAAAACCCAAGACTTACTTAAAAGAAGAAATATTTTAAATTGTGACTCACTTATGGACTTTGAAAGTAAAGATAGGGATACAAGAAAACACATTTAAATTATAAAGGTGTTTAAAGGGGGTGGACGGAAGATGGGGTAAGGCCGGGAGGTGGGGTAAGGCAGGAGGGTGGGATAAGGCTGGGAGTTTAATGCCGGAGGTGGTGTAAGGCTGGGGTAAAAGTAGAGACATTGCTTAAATATTGAAACTTAATGAAAAAATAAATCCTATTAATATATTAACCCTCTTAGACTTTAAATAATCAACAATAAACGTAATATTTACCATTCCTCAAAAATAAAATTCTCAATGTAAATTTAATAATGTTTTACACAAATAACAGGCTTGAAACGTCAAATATAGTTAATAAAAATAATAATAACTTGACAAAAAAAAGAAGAAAATATGTACATGCTGTAAAATTGTTATCATTAACTTGAATCAGGGCGATCAATGTTTTCTCAGCGTTAACTTAATTTTAGTCAGTTGTTGCGTCATTATCCTTCTAGGTCAGACCCTAACCTGAGGGCACCACTTTCCCTGGGACCCAAGAAAGCATTTGTCATCATTACATGTTCCTCCATCGGACTAACTATCAACCGATTCATCCCCAGTCGATTGTAATTAGACATATTTTCAGGACACGTGAATGTGTTTTAAATCAGTGGTGTGTGACTGAAGTTACCGAGCACCATAGATCAGCAGTGGTGTGTGACTGAAGTTACCGAACACCATAGATCAGCAGTGGTGTGGACGTGAATTGAAATTGTGTTGACGACAATAGGGGGGCTAAAAAGTGACTAATGGGCCACTGTTAAGGTGATAAATGTAACTGTGGTTCTTGTAGAAACGTTAATTTGTTATACAGAGTCCAATCACATCTGGTGAATAGTTTCCAGGGTATTTTTATCTCAAATAGAGAAAGGATTTCACACGAAATGTCCAAAACTTTAAACATTCGTCAATAGAACTTTTCATTAGAAAAAATTGTATTTATATATTGTATTTTAATGTGACTTAACAATGATATTTAAAACGTTTTTTCATTTAATGTACTAAAAATATAAATTGTTTAAGAAATAGCATAAAAAGAAAATATCTATATGAGTTTAGTACACACAACAAAATGACAAGAATGATCTATGTAACACAAAGTTGAGGTTAAGGGAGAGTACTCAAGGGATTTTAAGTTTAAGATTAGACGAGGCCTAAGCAAGTCTTGTATGCTTTTAACCTAGCATTGGAGACAGAAGAGTTATAAGAAGAATAAGTATAGACATCCGAGGAACAAAGAAAAACTCTTTATGAAACTGCCATCGGACCAGATGTAACATATGCTAGTGAAACTTTGACCCTAACAAAACTGCAGAAAACCTATTTATTACATAGGAAAGGAAAGTTCTCAAGAAAACGAAAGGACCAAAAAAATACCTACTGAGAATACGAACAAACAGACTAACAGTGAACGGTACAGTCTATACCAGGATCAGACGAAGGTTGCAGGAATAAAAAAGTGCAGACTGTGCTGGGAAATGACACTTAGAAAGAAAGACAAATGACAGAGGAGGGAAGAGGGTAAACCACCGAAATCCCAGAGGAAAACGGCTCAAGGGAAGACGTAGACTTAGATGGATAGATGATATAGAGAAATATTTACAACAACTGTACATCAAATCGTGTAGAAGAAAGCATTGATATGGGTTGAGTAAAAGGAGGGGGGGTGCCGCAGGCTCAAGCCCTACCCGGGCTGTAGTGCCACAGGAATGCATAGATGGATTAAATAGCTAATAAAATTTGTTATAAATGTTTAAAAGAGAAATGCAGCAACTATTTTATATATTAAGCCACACATTTGTCATTGCTTTCGCATCGCCCAATTAAACATTTTAAAAATTTGAACATAATTATAATTTATGCTTCTCAATCTCAGTTACAGTTTAATTGACATACATGCGATTTATTATTTTTTGAATACATGCAAGATACCTCAGATACGATATGCTATGAAACTGACATCATCAGACATTGAACATAGAATGCTGCAGAGGCGTCACTAGAGTTGGTCATCCAGTGGGGTCAACCATAATGTCAACCTGTCACGAATTACACCATAGTCATCCTTCGATACTTCCAGTGCCAAATAAATAACGGGAACATAAAGAAATTTACACATTGGTGTCACCCCTTGTGATGATGACACTCGATGTAGTCTGCATATTACAAAGCTCTTCAATAGCGTCCATATCCAGGTATTCTTTTTCCACAATAGATAAATAATTCTTACTAGATGGCCTGGGTAGTTGATAGCTGAATAAAGAGAAGACGACATTAATCCCTCCTAATTCTTAAGTGTGTTGTAGATGTGTGTATTGTGAGCTGTTATAAAGATTATCCCCAAGTACCTCACTCTCTATTAGGGTGGAGGTTATTCTTTCTTAGGTTTATTAAAAAAAAAACCCACAAAAACATAAGATAAATCGACGTCAGAATATCCCGTTAAGATATTGAGTTCAAGCCTATATTTAGTCATGGTCAGCACTGGGCATCAAGTACTCGTTTCTACCGATTTCAACCGCCATGTCCCATTATTGACACTA
The DNA here is from genome assembly GCA_002072015.1 of Radix auricularia. Classification (NCBI taxonomy): domain Eukaryota; kingdom Metazoa; phylum Mollusca; class Gastropoda; family Lymnaeidae; genus Radix; species Radix auricularia. The sequence goes on from MUZC01000142.1 coordinate 462,181, forward strand.
AACTGCGAGTGACAGGGGCAAGATCGATTTAAGCAGTACAATAGTTTGGAATGTTGTGAAAGTGCTATCATATCATGTGTAAAGAAAGGGATGAGACGAGCATTTATAGGATCTACATTTTAACACAAAATTTAATAAAAGAATCAGACTAAATCCCATTATTCATATTCGTGCAATTTTTTCACAAGAAAACTTAAAAAATATCACAGACAATGCTTGGAACGATTGAAGTGCTAATATACTAATACATTTTGTTCTATAAAAAGATCTTGTTAAAGGAATAAAAAAAATGTTAATAATGCAATTTCAGTGGTAAAATGTTTTGTGACAGGACAATGGCGTACTTTCTTTGACTCACAGCATTGACACACTGAGTTCAATCCTTTCTATAGTTTAGTCGTCACCTAGTGACCCTGACATTTCTTACCGCCATCTTGGGACTTTTTACAACATGTTTGGTCGTCACCTAGTGACCCTGACATTTCTTATTGCCATGCCATCTTGGGTCTCTAAGTAAAAGTTTCAGGGCAATCAGAGATCAGGAAGTGGAAAAAAGTGTGACGCCCGCTAGAGGTCAGCTACTTTTAATATAGGAAACGCGTGGTCGCTTTAGCATCATGTTGTATGTATATATATATATATATATATGTTATTAAGTGCGTGTGTGTTTTGTGTGTGTATATTTTGTGTGTGTATGTGTATGTGCTTGTGCGTGTGAGAGGGGAGGGGGCGTTTATAAAAGTTTATAAAGTTTAAAGTCACCAACAAAGTGTTTCAAAACTGAGGTACGAGATTAGACTTTAAAAAACGAAACAACAAAACAGCCAAGGTTAAAAAAGTTGCTATTCATTACTATACAAGGAATATAACCAACTGCACAGTTGAAATAGTTTTAAAGTGTTAAATCTTTATAGGAAAGAGTTTTTTTTTTTTTTTTAAAGCGTGGGCCTGAAGTCTCCTTTGAGCTTAATAAAACTGCCAGGGTTTCCCGAAAGTTGCCGACATTGCTAAAAGGATTAGAATTATCAAATACGATCGCACCAGAGGATGCTCTGTCGAGTTTCTAGACATCTCCCCCTCATTAGAAAAAAAGAGAATCTTACAGGGATATGTGCCAAAGTTTGGACTTCTAAAAATGGATTAATTTTTGTAGACTTTTGCTTTAAAAAAAAGTCTGGAGAAGAACCCATTAATGACTTTTAAGGTGAAGAGACTCGAGAACGAAGACATCATTAGAAATGTACTGCTATCAAAGGAGATGGTAGTTTGTAAGGTATGGTGGCTGAGTTTGTCTGATTTTACATACATTTATTTTGTATGGTTATCGGAGCTGAAAATTATAAACAAAATTTCCCATTACCTTATAAACATTTACGTGGGATTTAGGAATAAGACTAAATACTATTTTACGCTTGCTCTTTCAGGAATAATGTTTAACATTATGAAAAAATTTTCTGAGGGGAAATATTATTTGTTATTAGAATTTTAAAATTCTTTTTGGTTCACATCAGCTCATGTACATTTGTTATGTAAGAAAATATTTTAACGGTGTGACATTAAAATGATACTATTTGAGACAATTCTTCCAATAAGGGAAGGAAATATTTCATTTCACTGTCTTTTTATGATGAAGTCTCTTCTTAACCGAAATATCCATTTTACAGCCCTTCCATATAAAATCAAGAATTTACAATATTTTGTTAGCCTATTTCTTTGATGTTGATGCACCTCTGATAGGGCTCTGACATAAAATCACTGATCACAAATTATTTAACGTTTATGAGCTGATGTGAACCAAAAAGAATTTCAAAATTCTAATAACAAAAGTTTATTCCATAAAAAAAAAAAAAAATTTAAATTTTCAACTGACAAGAAGGAAATGTGTGTAGAAAGAAATTTAGTTTAAAATAGATATTTATAATACATCTTAATATTTTTTGTATCACCAAGTAACGCTAGTAAATCATCGGTAAGTTAAACAAAGCCAATATTTTGACCGCTTTATATAAGCATAAGGTATGTGAAAACAATAAAGGTTCAAATTTGAAATATTTCTTCAGAAAAAGAAATGTGAGAGTGGACACACGGGAATCTGGCCAGTGGCCCAAACAAAAAGGGGCCACCCGATACTTTATTTGTGTAATGTTGATGTGGCAGGCAGAAGAGTCCAAACGTTTTCAGCTGTCTGAGGTCAAAATATTTTTGATGGCAGAGCCTGGTAGCAGTCTTTGTTTTTAAGAATGTCGTGGTAAATATATTATTGTTCGATTAAAGTTTTTAACGCTTGGTTGGTAATAATTTTGTAAAATTCATAATAATAATATTACAGAGGGTTCTAAGGGAGAAATAAATTAATATCAAGATATAAAAATTTCTTCCAAGTTTAGTTTAAGGAGCATGGATTATTGCAATCAGTCTTCAAATAAATATGAAATATCATTTTAATCCCTAATCGAGAGAAAATAGACAATTTAATAGAGACAATACAAATTATTATTAAAAATAAAAAAAACAAAGATTTTGTTTAAAAAGCACAAAAAACAAAAAACAAAAACAAACCAACAACAAGATCTCAGTTGTATGTGTCTGAACTAAGTTCCATAGACACAGATGTTCTGTAGCATAATTATCTTTATTAAAACAAAATCTATACCAAAAACATGGCGCCGTAAGCGCCACATAGCTACCAGTAGCTGTTAACAAACCTGATTTTTACTACTTGACAACTGATGAACATTACTGTCACAGCCACGATCAACCCACATTTTAGTTGTACTGTTACCACATATGACTCGAGTTGACCTTTAGTCGGTATGGTCTCTCAGAATACGTGTGACATAATCTTGAAATAGAGCAGACACGACAGCCTGCTTGTTGATTGAATCTCTTCCCGACTTTTGAGCATCCCAGTGCTGCCGACCTGGGGCTCATGTTAGTCACACTCACAAAGTTCACGCAGACCTATATCCCAGTGCTGCCGACCTGGGGCTCATGTTAGTCACACTCCCAAAGTTCACGCAGACCTATATCACAGTGCTGCCGACCTAAGGATCATGTTAGTCACACTCCCAAAGTTCACGCATACCTATATCCCAGTGCTGCCGACCTAAGGATCATGTTAGTCACACTCACAAAGTTCACGCAGACCTATATCCCAGTGCTGCCGACCTAAGGCTCATGTTAGTCACACTCCCAAAGTTCACGCAGACCTATATCCCAGTGCTGCCGACATAAGGATCATGTTAGTCACACTCACAAAGTTCACGCATACCTATATCCCAGTGCTGGCGACCTAAGGATCATGTTAGTCACACTCCCAAAGTTCACGCAGACCTATATCCCAGTGCTGCCGACCTAAGGCTCATGTTAGTGACACTCCCAAAGTTCACGCAGACCTATATCCCAGTGCTGCCGACCTAAGGATCATGTTAGTCACACACTCACAAAGTTCACGCAGACCTATATCCCAGTGCTGCCCACCTAAGGATCATGTTAGTCATACGCCCAAAGTTCATGCAGACCTATATCCCAGTGCTGCCGACCTAAGACTCATGTTAGTCACACTCCCAAAGTTCACGCAGACCTATATCCTAGTGCTGCCGACCTAAGGATCATGTTAGTCACACTCCCAAAGTTCACGCATACCCATATCCCAGTGCTGCCGACCTAAGGCTCATGTTAGTCACACTCCCAAAGTTCACGCAGACCTATATCTCAGTGCTGTCGACCTAAGGATCATGTTAGTCACACTCCCAAAGTTCACGCAGACCTATATCCCAGTGCTGCCGACCTGGGGCTCATGTTAGTCACACTCACAAAGTTCACGCAGACCTATATCCCAGTGCTGCCGACCTAAGACTCATGTTAGTCACACTCCCAAAGTTCACGCAGACCTATATCCCAGTGCTGCCGACCTAAGCTTATGTTAGTCACACTCCCAAAGTTCACGCAGACCTATATCCCAGTGCTGCCGACCTAAGGATCATGTTAGTCACACTCCCAAAGTTCACGCAGACCCATATCCCAGTGCTGCCGACCTAAGGCTCATGTTAGTCACACTCCCAAAGTTCACGCAGACCTATATCCCAGTGCTGTCGACCTAAGGATCATGTTAGTCACACTCCCATAGTTCACGCAGACCTATATTCCAGTGCTGCCGACCTAAGGATCATGTTAGTCACACTCCCAAAGTTCACGAAGACCAACGATCTGATAAGGGGTCTGGCTTAAAATAGTGATACATTGGAGCTTTACTGAAGATGGATAAGAATTATTTTTTTTGTCACATCCAGTTTTGTGTCTAGAATCTATGTGTATATGTGAAAGCAGAACAGAACAAAGCAAAGAATTCATGTGCTGCACGTAATTTATTGAAACAAGCTTTTACATACAGATGGTGGTACTAATAAGGCAATATAAAAAAACACAAATAAAGACAAGTGTGATATAGTCTAGTGATAGAAAGGTAGTAAGAGTGAGAGAGAGAGAGAGAGAGAGAGAGAGTGAGAGAGAGAGAGAGAGAGAGAATAGTTATATGGAGTGATATGTACAAATTAGAGATAAATAAAGAGAGTAAGCCACAGAGAAAACCCAAAGAGTAACAGAGTGTCAATGTGTGAGAGAGAAAGATAGAGGAGAAAAGATAAAACAAGAAAGCAATAAAGCAAGATAATGAGGGAGAGAGAGAGAAAGAAAAATAGAGAGAGAAAAAAAGAAAGCAAGAGATATATAGATAAATAGATATATATATATATTGATAGATAGATAGATAGATAGATAGATAGATAGATAGATAGATAGATAGATAGATAGATAGATAGATAGAGATATAGAGATAGAAATAAAAATAGAGAGAGAAAAAAAGAAAGCAAGAGGTTGTTGATTGTTTCCATTAATTAAATTTTTTTTGGTAGGTCTTTGATTGTTTCAATTTATTGGTAGGTCTTTGATTGTTTCCATTTATTGGTAGGTCTTTGATTATTTCCATTTATTTGTAGGTCTTTGATTGTTTCCATTTATTGGTAGGTCTTTGATTGTTTCCATTTATTGGTAGGTCTTTGATTGTTTCCATTTATTGGTAGGTTTTTGATTGTTTCCATTTATTGGTAGGTCTTTGATTGTTTCCATTTATTGGTAGGTCTTTGATTGTTTCCATTTATTGGTAGGTCTTTCATTGTTTCCATTTATTGGTAGGTCTTTCATTGTTTCCATATATTGGTAGGTCTTTGATTGTTTCCATATATTGGTAGGTCTTTGATTGTTTCCATTTATTGGTAGGTCTTTGATTGTTTCCATTTATTTCACTTGCTTCATGCAGTTGCTATTTATTAAGAGGTTCCTGTATATTTTGTTTTTCAATTTTCAATGATGTTTAATTAATCAAAACAGATATCTATTATAATCCTTCCATAATCTAGAGCGCCAACAAAACTTTTATAAATAACTTTATATTATTTTTAAATTATTTGTCTCCACACTTTCCATTCTGATCCACAATCAGGGGACAAAGAGTCATTATTTTAGGACCAAAAAAAAAAAAGTATACAAAAATGGAAGTACTCAAAGAAAAAGCTTCGTGTACTTATTATCTCTGACTTGTAAATGACTTCAGGACAATGTAACTACATCGATTGTGTAGCATAGACCTACGATATTGTTATTGGCACCAGATGCTTCCCTAACAAATAGGACTCGGACCCAAAAAGACATGCACCCGTCTAAATACAGATGCTTGCTTTCTGCTCAATTTGTTATTCTATGGCAGTGCTTCTCAAACTTTTTAGTCTGGCATACCGGAAGGAATTCTTCCATTTCTCCAGGAATCGGTTAACTATTTAACCTGTACTGGCGTGGTAACAAAATGTAATTCATTTTATTTGTTTCTTTTTATGAGCTAATTGCCGAAAACTGACATACTCTAAAGGCTTTGAATTTGTTGTTGCAAATGGAGGATTATAATTATACTTCTTTGTTTTTCTTGATAACTTCTGCAGATCGGCAGGCGGATGGCCCAATGACCGGCACAGGTCCGAGGACCATCACTTTGAGTAGCACTGCCCTATTATACATAGGTATAATAATACTGTCGTTGTGAGTCACTTTTTTTTTTACACATATTAATATTATATTTTCTTTGTTACATATCCCCGAAATTAGCTGATGATCTCACTAGTGGGATCCGACTTAGCCAACCCCTCCCCCCCACCTGACACACTCATGTCTAGAGCCCGATAGCAAAAAAAAGGACATTTGACAAGGAACGACCATTAACTTATTGTCAAGACTAAGAGAGGCTTTAAGTCTATCAATCACTAAACACAAAACGTGCACGCATACACACACATTACACAGAGAGAGAGAGAGAGAGAGAGGAGGAAGAGGGAGAGAGAGAAAGATAGAGACTTGCCAAGCTGGCCATTGTCGATTACCTCTGTCTCAGTAATAACAATGTGAAGACTTCAAAGGAAGATATTACAATATTAGAGATTCAAGCACGTAGAAATAAATCAGACCTACTTCTGCGAGACTGAACAACATTGTTTACTTCATATCATATACGTTTTTTAATGTCAGTTTGGGATAATCATTGCTTGCTTGGGAAACATGGGAAGACGATGGAATACTTTTGAGGTAAATGAAACTTGGGGAACTGATGAATGTTTCGGAGGGCCCCATCTTGGAATTGAGTTTAGAGCAANAAACAACCCAACCAAACAAACAAAAACAACCAAACAAACAAACCAAACGAACAACAACAACAAAACTACTAAAAAAACCATTAGCAACAACGAGAACAACAACGACAAAAACAATCACAGATCTTTGGTAGAAGGTAGAAACCAACAGTTTGCCATTCTTTTGCAGAAAATAGTATCAACTTCAAACGGCTTATAAGAAATTGACAGAAATGTCGAGACACACATGAGCCATATTTCAAATTATATAAAAATATGTGTAGGAAAGTGGCATTTTCTGTGTTTTCTTCTTGTGATTTTAAAATTTAAAAAGAAACCATATACCCTAACTCGTAATTAGAGTTGGTGAAGATTAAGCTAATGAAAGCAACCAAAGCCACACAAGTTAAACAAATCATTGCCGAGGATTTAAACAAACATAATTTAAGGTTGCAATGAGTTGTGTAGATACGAACTAATACTTTGAAAATTAAAGAAACTCATTATAGGTTTTTTTGCAAGATAATTTTATATCTAAACAGTTGTAGCTCAAACATAATCATCTTAGCTAACAATGTCAGAAACATTGTCGGTAAGAGGACGAACAAATAGAGAAATAATTTAACATTTATATAGAGATTTTTTTT